>JASANG010000637.1:0-22788 GCA_030248215.1 Enoplolaimus lenunculus
AGAGGGGGAGGGGGAGTTGTTAGACCCCTCCACTTCCCCCTCTGAGGAGGGGAGGAGGAGGGGGGCGCAAAACCGGCCTTTTTACACTACTCATATACCACAGGTCTCCCGGCATTTGGATAATTATTATTGAGATTAAGTTTGTTTGTTAATGTCCATGACACACCGAATGCATTTGTTGAATAGCGAAAACATGACTTTTTATTCATAAATTCGATTATACTACAAATGTTGGACACTTTAGACTTCTTTGTTAAAGCTGGAACGCCAAGCACATTTACGTAATTTAACCGAAGTTTCAACACAAATGCTACCACAGTTTTTTAAAACATTGACTAGGTTGTCTGAAATCGCACTTGAGTAACCATTAATCACTGACTGATTGTCAATAATTAACGCTTGTGGACGTACCTAAAAGCTGTAATAAAATCTAAGCGATGGATTAATAACCACAGATCACACCGGCTCAAAATTGGTATTTATGCGTTTTTGTTCAAATTATTCATATTTTAGTTACATTGGCAACTAAAGGAAATATAAAGTAAGTATTTAAACAAAACCTTAAAGTAAATACTTAAGTAATATTTCATCAAATATGCGCGTATTGTATATTATTAAATTTGTGGCGATTTTACAAATTCTGAACAGTGGACTGTAAACCAGATATTATACGCAATAGGGTTTAGTTATTTTAACCATAGTTAAGGTATCCCAAACGTATGCTATTTCAACAAACTTTTCTGGGTATTAATGCAACGAAATCAACAAATTTAAACTTGTTGGTTCTTTTTGGCAATATTTAAATTTTGACAAATTTACAAACAACCAAATACGTTAAAACACCGGATTCCATCCATACACAGTAAAAATATGCTTTTACAGATTAAAAAAGTTTAAAAATACAATACGATTATTGTTTGATTTCAAAGACTGGTGCTATTAAAGTTCAAGGTTGTGATGAAACGAGACCACACAGCCGTCGCCGTGTATTGATTTTACGCGCCTTTAGGTCTAAATTGCCTTACATTTTTGGGCCCAACTATTCAAAACAGGCCGGATTGGTTTTCCGGAGGGGCTATAATAAAGTCAGTTTAAGCTTAAATTTTTTGCTTAGGCTTAAGCTTTTAGGCTTAGGAATAGGCTCATCCATACGCTTAGGCTTAGGCTTAGGCTTAGGAATATGCTTATGCTACTGTTCCGGCCCTGTTCTACACATGTGCCCATTTTTGAACCAATGTTACCTTTAGTGGCGTAACGGTAGATTAAGCGAGTTCCTAAGCGTAAGCCTAAGCGTTGCAAAAATGTGTTCCTAAACCTAAGTCTAAGCAAAACAATTGTAATCTAGAATCTAAACCTACTCTTTTATGGACCCACCAGTAACCTGGACGTCCCTTGGGCCCATTTTTGCGTCAAATGTTCAGTAATAAAATTATGCGTTTTTTTCGCTTATATTACACACATAAGAACAAGAGCAAGCTTTGATCAGATCTGTTGTGTAAAACCGCTCACCAAAAGCTAAATTTAACAACCTCAAGGGAAAATTGACTTTATAGCGTACGAATGACCGTTTGATCCTATTGTATATTGTTTATTTTTTTTATATCAGATCTCTATAATAGAGTGTCAGCGTTATTTCGTATCAATTAGCGTATAAACCGGATGTAGTACTTTGAAAACTGAATTTCGCTTTTAGTTTTCTTTTATACACAGTCTTAAAAACAACACTTTTCTTTGACTTTAGAAATAGTCTGTTTTGACACTGCGTTCAAAGAAGACAAATTGACTCGGACTGCCCAAACGATCCTATTCAATGGTTTTTGTTTTAAACAGCCAAAAGTTTTGGTTATTTTAAGCTTAATTTTGTTTGAGGTTCGGGGTCTTAAGACTACCGAACGGTTCAAAGTTTGCCCCAGATTGGTGTTGAGTTTATGGTGTTTAACCTTTTTTGAATAGAAGTAGCTAATAAATATTTCGGTTAAAAATGGCCAAATGATTGCGTTTAGCCTAACTGGACGGAGACCGTAATTTACCGAAAACTTTAAAGTAATGCTCGTAACACCGTTTTCAATTTGTCTGCACAGTGTAGCCGTGTTTTTTTAAAACAATAAACTATACCAGTTACTCTCAGGAACCTAATAACCATCGACAAATTGGGTTTTTTATTTGTTCACTGTTCACAACTTGTCTTTGCTTGCTTATTTATGGTTCTTTGTTCTATCAAAGTCAGACTTTATTGCTCAAAATTATTATGATCTAGTGACAATAGCTGTTTACATATAAACTGGCTTGATGTTGGTTTGAAAATTATAACAGGGTATACAGCGAACGATGCCCTTGTATTAAGTTTATTCGTTGCAGTGCAATTTAAAACAATAACGCCTTTTCGGTATATCCACTTGCCAGGCGTGATAAGTGGCGGTCCTAGCATATCCCGGTGGTGGAACGATACGTTTTGAGTTTAAAAATGTTACAGTTTCAAAACTCATTTTTGTCAAATTTTTCGATATTTTAAAATTTTAACAATTGCCAAAATTTCGTCTTCTATTCTGGCTAGAAAACAACTGTGCAGTCTTTAGCATTTGCAATGTTAAATGTTCAACACGGCAGTGTCTCAGTCAGGGTATACATTCCCACATCATCCACGCCGTGGATCCACCACTGACGCCTGCCACGGTAAAAATTTCACATCCTTCTCGGATCGGAAAATCCTGAATCTACTTCGGCGGCGATCTTTGCATTAATGATCGAATACTAATACCAAGAGTGGATGACGTCCACCTTGCAGAAGAGTGTGCAACTGCTTGGGCTGTGCATGGCACAAAGTGTACCAGCACGCGTTGCATTTTTGCTCGACCCCCCTGATTTGGGGGGTAGTCACCACTTAATCTACATAGTAAACACAGGAGTTAAAATATAATCGGAGCGACTTTAGCTAAAATTCAAAATATCGGTTCAACGATTCCCCCCAAATAAGGGGGGTAGGCCAAAAACGCAACGCGTGCCGGGTACATTCTTTAAAACACAGAATGTACCCAGTTGCACACTCTTGTTATAAAGAGTGATCATCCACTTTTGCTAATACCAACCTGTTATCATGTTAATACCTACGACTGCAATTTTTTTTATGAAAAAAATTATGGGGAGCTGTAAGGACTAGTCAACTGCAAAACCGTATACGCTGGTTAAAACTTACCACTTACACTGACGACTTGAGTCTCGGTCTAGACAACCCGTAAGTCTTTGTTTTAATTGCACAAAATTACAGTCAGTCTCCGTTCAAAACATACGACGTCTGGCATAGCTGTAGCCAGAATTTTGTAAAACAGAGGGCAGGGTACGTTGTATAGATATTTAGAATGGACGTTTGTTGTATTACAAATTGAAAAAAAAGTGTTTAAAAACCGTGTACATAAATTCCAAATAGGGTTTCTATTCAAGAAGTCTACGCCCCCAGGGCTACTGCCCTGCCCGTCTGGCACACAATATAGTTTTTAAACCGTTTTCAAAATTAAATAGACATCGTTAGCTTACTGGTGACCCAGCTGTAGTTTAATGACAAGTCTTGGTTTAGATTTCACTGTGGCACTGTGTGTAGTCTGTAGTCTAGTCGTTTATATTTGTTTGTACTGATGGAGTTTTGTTCATAAATGCCTTATTAATCATAAAATTCAGCCTGTGCTTTCTAAAATGAATTCTTAACCCTTTCTCACATGAATATTTTCTATTTCCCCTGAGACCTACTTTTATGCCAGGATTCGAACTCCGGTGACTGGAGTGGGAGGCGAATACCATCACCACTCAGCTATAGGAGCTTGACGCTCGAGCCCGAGGGGGCTCTCACGTCTTGTGGTGATTTAGTACTATGTATACGTGTTGCAATTGTTAAACACGGTGCGATATATATTAACGTATATACACTGCGCTAAGTTGCCTATGAGCAACTCAATGTGAGAAGGGGTTAAGTATAATGTTATGTATTACTTAATTTTTTATATTCGTTAAAGAATTTGCGCTGGGTTTGTGAAACCCTACTTAAGTATCATTTTGTACTTAAGTACGTGCGAATTAATTACTTAACCATTTTGTCGTTTATTTCTAAAGCTTACTTAGGTTAAGTAAATATTTCAGTCGCTTACCTAAGGTTATACGTTTCAAATTAATCGTTCAAGTGTACAAACCTTGGTCCAACTGAAATTGTAGACTCGTGGTGCCTCCTTAATATAAATCAAAATTATTACTTTTTTGCTATGACAATGGTTCATATTTAACGTTTACCTGTTTTGTTCGAAAATTTAAGTATTTACTTAAGTCAGCGACTTAAGTAATTTCTGAAGTGTAGCTTAAGTTTATACTTAAGCGAAACATTTTCAGTTTACAATCTATAACCCCTTCTCACATTGAGTTGCCTATAGGCAACTCAGCGCAGTGTATATACGTTAAATAGTATATATCGCACCGTGTTTAACAATTGCAACACGTATACATAGTACTAAATCACCACAAGACGTGAGAGCCCTCTGGCTCGAGCGTCAAGCTTCTATAGCTGAGTGGTGATGGTATCGCCTCGCACTTCAGTCACTGGAGTTCGAATCCTAGCATAAAAGTAGGTCTCAGGGAAATAGAAAATATTCATGTGAGAAAGGGTTAAGTAAGATTTTAGAAACCCAGCCATGAAGTATTAAACGTGAGCTATACAGCCGTGCTATAGATATAATATCGAACTGCTTTAAACTTTCTTATGTTCAAAGACTATCAGACATAACTATATAACGACTTAGCTAGAAGTAATCTACAATTGATGTTAGTAAATGTTGGTACATCTTTCGATTGTCTAAATTTACTTTATGCTGCGGTTCTACTCCAGGCTCGTAGCCAGCTCACCGGGCTAGGGGGGCTCCAAAATTTTCAGGAGGAACAATCAAGGTTTTTTATTGACTTGCAAGCAAAATTGAAAATTTGCTAGGGGGTGGGCAAAATAGTTCCAGAGGAGGGCTGAGTCGCCTCTGGGCCCCCCTTGGCTACGAGCTGGTTCTACTCTGATTGCAAAATGCCAAACAAATACCCCGGTCATCTTTTGTTGAACTGGTTTTGCCATAGTTTGAACTGCAAAAGCACTGAAATTTTGGCTAATAGCCTAATAAATACTATTAAGTGTTGCGACCCAAGCACTGGTAAATTTCAATGTTGAAAAATATATGCACATAGGTTGTTTAGCAGTGGCAGTATGTACTTACTAAAAAGGGTAATTGTTAACTTTTTTAGAAATCTTTCTCACCACACTAAATGGCGGATCAATGAAATACAGTGAACTGATACTTAGTGATACGCGCAAAAAACTTTTTTCTGAATTAAATTCAGAAATGTATTTTTTGTGGCAAATCTGAAACGTTTTTCTGATATTTCAAGACAATTTTTCAAAAAATAATTGGAAAACGTTTATTTTCAGACTTATATTTAAAAACTCTCTTTTGAAAACTTCTCCGTTATAACAGAAATACTTTTCAAGTGCACTTTGCTAATCATATTTCTCAAATGTAAGAATTTTTTTCTTAAATACGGAGAAAGATTATTTTGCGTGATAGGTTCAGGTTTAACCTAAGCCTCAACCCAAGCCTTAACTTAGAATTACATGAACAATACATCAGCTTTAGGGGGGCTTTTGCTTCCTATCAAGTTCACGGCAGTGTTGGATGGACTAAAGTATCGTAAAATGGTATCTTATTGTCATTTTAGTCTTATTTATGGTTCTTATTTCTCATCTGATGTCGACACTTAGACCGCTAAGGCGATCGTTTTATATAGTTTCGTGTCCATAAATCGCTGTTTTATTAAGACAGTACAAAACGTACCAGCGGTAGGTAATTAACATTAGTTTGCGTGAACATGCAGACGCTGTTAGGTTTCCAAAACCGTTATTGCGCCTTATAAATCTTTAACTCCGATATTTGTTGGAATGTCTTACGAATTAATAGCAGCTGATTAACTTGACCTACACTGTACCATTAAAACTTTGCTTAAATATACCTTTTCGCTAGCAGCAAGGACGAACAGAAAAGTGTCGCAAATGCAGTATGGACCCATTTAGAGACGAGCAAAACTTACCGTTTTTTCAACAATGAAATCTCCTTATCGCGTTCTACCGCACCAGGATTGTTTTCTTATCAGCCCTGCAAAGTTTGGCAGGCCGATAGATCACAGGCAAGGCAACCCAGCGCATTAAGCGAGGTCAAAACCATTCTAAGATAAGTATGGTATTAAATTAAGGGTACCAAAAAAGTTATATAGGGAACTTTCAGGTGCAACACAATTAGGTCGTTTTATTTGCAAAAACTAACGCAAACACCTTAATGTCAGTAACATTGGCTGTGTTTCTGAAATCTTAATTATTTACTTAAGTTGGACTTAAATAATTACTTAAGTCGCGTACTTCAGTAAATACTTAACTTTTCGAATAAAAACAAACCAAAGCCAAACGCGAGCCCCTGTCGCAACAAAATAGCAATAGTTCTGCTTTACATTAAAAAAGCACCATGAGTCTACAGTTTTAGTTAAACCAAGGTCAACATGCTCGAGCTGCTAACCTGTAATATGTCAAATGTTGTCAGCGACTTAAGTATTTACTTAGCTTAAGTAAGTACGCTTTTAACAACTACAAAATGGTTAAGTAATTGCTTAGCACGTACTTAAGTACTAAAATCGTACTTAACCCCTTCTCACTTTGAGTTGCCTATAGGCAACTGAGCGCAGTGTATATACGTTAAATAATATATATCGCACCGTGTTTAACAATTGCAACAAGTATACATAGTACTAAATCACCACAAGACGTGAAAGCCCCCTCGGGCTCGAGCGTCAAGCTCCTATAGCTGAGTGGTGATGGTGTACGCCTCCCACTCCAGTCACTGGAGTTCGAATCCTAGCAAAAAGTAAGTCTCAGGAGAAATAGAAAATATACATGTGAGAAAGGGTTAAGTACAATTTCAGAAACCTTGCCATTGTTATCAAACTTTCTGTTTTAATGCTTTTTACAAGACCCATACTGTATACCATTGCTACAAAAAATATGTGTGTAAGTCCTTGGGTATAAACAACGATGATCAGGTAACTGGACCCTTGATTAATAACCACGATGGTTAAGCATGGTCCGAAGTATCAAGCGATGAAATGCATCATCCAGATGGCGTTGAAAAATTTGCTTTCCTAGTATACTAACGTCAAATTGCAAATGCTAAGAATACACTCAAAATAATATTTCTGGTATTTAAGAAAAAATTTCTTACATTTAAAGAAATATGATTTGAGCAAGGTGCACTTGAAAAGTATTTCTGTTATATTAACAGAGAAGTATTCAAAAAAGGTTTGAAATAAATGCTGAAAATAAACGTTTTCCAATTATTTTTACCAAAAATTGTCCGAAATATTACAAAAACATTTTCAGTTTTGTCACAGAAAATACATTCCTGAATAAATTCAGAAATACGTTTTTTGCGAGACTGCCGGATCGATGGACGATGTCACAGTTACTATGTGCATTTTCTGTCGGAAAAGTTTTACCGACGGTATATGCATCAATCTTTAATATAAATATGGTAACTAAGGCCTATAGAACTGGTTTAAGCGTGATAAATTTGTTCCTTGATGCGGATTTTTGGCTTTAATTAATAACGTGAAAATGTCTATTGACATTGGTTTATAAGTTGAACTAATTGAAGCAATGTTCGACGTAATCATTGCGGGCCCATGTAAACATCACAGGCGGAACGCTTTTCTGTGGGACTAAAATAGAATAAGCTTAAACTTTTAGACTATTGTTTTTGCTTCGCTTAGGCTTAGGCTTAGCAGTATGCTCATTCTTACGCTTAGGCTTACGCTTAGACTTAGGCTTATTCTTAGGAATATGCTTATAATGCTGTTCTGCCCCTGTTGTTTATATTGGCCCGATTGCGCAATGGTTTTGCAAACGGATTTCAGTTGCACTACGCGGTAGGTGCAAATTGACATTTTTGAAATTAGCCAAATTTGTAACAAAAACTTTGGTTTATTTATACTGTTACCACACTGCAATATTTACGAAGACTTTTCTAAAGAAAATCAGTTTCAAACGAAATTTAATGCGTTCGAAACTTATAGTTATCTTTTTAACTTCTAACTTGTATACACTGCAAAAACTGTTGAGTCAATTTGAATCTCTTCGAAATAGGCTTTTCCGAACAATATAAACTGAAGTCAAAATTCGATTCCATCAGAGACGAGTCGAATTTGACTCTGGCGAAGTCGAATTTTGACTTCAGTTTGTGTAGCCCGGAACAGCCAATTTCGGAGAAAGTCAATTTAATTCACCATTTTTTACAGAATACGTCTCTGGCGGAGTCGAATTTAAACTTTAACTTGTGTCGTTCGGAAAAGCGCGTTTCGGAGTGAGTCAATTTGACTCACCATTTTTTGCAGTGTACTATTCTTAAATTGAGTTACCCTTAGCTTAAGTCTAAAGTTTTTGTCTGAGCCGGCTAAAATGTGAAACTTTCGAAAGCTGTGATGAAAATGTGCACAAAAGCCAATCAAATACAACAAGAAAGATTTAACCAATCAAGTAGCGATTAGCTGAATATTATGGGATGATAAGGATGACGCGATTAAATTCTGACTTTCGATACAGATGATTTCTATTTTTGCGCTAAATGGGCCATCTTTGTACGACCCGGAACAAGCGATCCCATACCCAATGTAACTAGTGCATTGGAAGCTAATCAGTAACCACACTGCAATAAATGGTGAGTCATATCGAATTTGACTCAGGCGGAGTCGAATTTTGACTCAGTTTGTGTAGTCAAGAAAAGCCTATTTCGGAGCGAGTCCATTTCACTCACCATTTTTTGCAGTGCCGCATCAACCGCAACATGTTGTTATTTTTCCGTCAATGCGATTAAGTTTTTGCCGTATATCTATATCATTTCAGGTTTAGGTTTACAGTTCAAGATGCTGAAAACTGATGGACAGATAAAGGTCCATAATTTTTTTAACCAAATCACTAAAACCTTAAGCCAAATTCGATTTGGTGAAATTTTACGATGTAACACAACAAGTATGACGCGTCACGATTTATGAACGCCGCCGGCAAGTTTATGGAAGGAAATACAGCGGCATACCGGTTGGTTTCCAAAACAATTTTTATATGAGAGGTACACTGTAAATTCCAACGAGTTAATTAATCAACTCAGACGGAAAGTTAGTTATTTCTGAGTTAATAACAGTAAACTTTAACGCACTCTGAGTTGATTTGATTATCACTGTGAGTTGAGTTGACTCGGTGCAGTTGCTCAATTAACTCAGAATGAATTGAATCAACTCAAAATTCTGAGTTCTGATAGTTCTAACTTAGACTGAGTGGATTCAACTCATTTTGAGTTAAAATCAACTCACTGAAAATTGCAGTGTTAATATATGAAGTCAAAGCCACAGGGCAGTGGTGTCACGTTGTCGACTGTTGTATCTGTGTCACGTATAACGGTTTGCAGTAAAATCTGTGTGGAAATTGTTTTTGTTATAGATTTATAACGCAAATTCCGTTATTTTTAAGCTCAATTTAGATGTGAATCGTTTAAAATGACTATATTTTGCAATTATAAGTATGTAGCAACACTGTTCGAATTAAATAATTATCACAAAAGTAAATAGAAAATATTTATAATTTCGGTTGGACCGGCTATTTTGCTCATTCAACGTTAGAAAGCTCGGTAAATATTTGCATACCTCAATTGTATTGGCGGAAAAACAACGCACGTGTTAACGTCGAAATATCCGTATTCCGTTTCCGGTATTTTCATCACAAGCAGTTTACCGCATCCGTTTTGGTTATTTTACTGTCCGTCCACGTCTTCTGTTGTACGTTTTGCGCAAACGAATCACACTGCAAAAAATGGTGAGTTCAAATTGACTCTCTCCGAAATAGGCTCTACGGATTACACAAACTGAGTCTAATTCGACTCCGACAGACTAAAACGTGCGATTCAGTGAGTCGAATTTGACTCAGGCGGATACGAATTTTGACTCAGTTTGTGTAGTCAGAAAAAGCCTATTTCGGAGAGTCAATTTGACTCACCATTTTTTACAGTGCACGTGCAAACCCTAATCTAATATTATAGGCGGCACCCGTATCGTGATTTCGTGCGTCAAAATACTCACTACTTATCCTAAGATTTCAAACTATTGGGCAGTACTATTATTGTCAGACTTTATGATATGATTAATTAGTTGTGTAACTAATATATGAAGTCGAGTTAACAGAATATTGCTATAACCAAGAGTGAATTATAACAAGAGTTTGCAACTCTTGGGGTTGTAAAATGGTGCAAAATGTACCACCAAGCGTTTCATTTTTGGCCGACGCCCTTGTTTAAAGGGAGTCGTTATCAGATGAATACCCCAAATTAAACTATAATGGGAACCATGTTTGGCGCTGCATACATAAAGTGCCAAGGTTCGCATTGGTTGAAACCCTCTAAATAAAGGGGTGGGTAAGGCAAAAATGTAATCGGCATTTTTTAACAGAAGACATCAAATTTAAAAGGCAAATTAAAAAAAACACACTAAAACAACAAAAAGAAAACAAACAAAAACAAAGGACAAAAAAAAAAACACACAAACACAAACAAAAACACAAAAACAACAAAAAAAAAAAAAAAAAAAAAAACACAAAAAAAAAAAAAAACAAAAAAAAAAACAACAACAAAAAAAAAAAAAAAAACAACAAACACACAAACAAAAAAAAACAAAAAACCCTAAAAAACAACAATTAAAAAATAAAAGAAAAATAAAATAAAAAACAAAAAAAAAAACAACCAAAAAAAAACAACAAAAACAACCACAACAAAAACAAAACAAACAACAACAAATAAAAAAAAAAACAAATATCCAAAAAAAAAAAAATAAAAAATAAAAAAAAAAATAAAATAAAAAAAAAAAAAAAACAAAACCAAAAAAAAAAAAACCAAAAAACAAAAAAAAAAAAAAATTAATCAACATTCACAAAACAAACCAAAAAAAAAAACAAATAAAAAAAAAAAAAAAAAAAAAACAAAAAAAAAAAAAAAAACCCAACTAGGATGTAAACCTAATATTTTATAGACCCACCAGAAAACTGGACGCCCCTTAAAGTAACATGGGCCAAAATTTGTAACATTCAGCATATTTCTGAAAAAAATGTGTATAAAATTTCGCGCTTCGTAATCGTAAATAGAGTTTTCTGAGTGTTGAGGCTCACATTCTAACTTTCTGATGGAACATCCCTTTGTGTATTTTCAGTTTTAGTGCTCTAGAATTGCGCGGAACCGCCAGCCAATTAATCAGGTTCACACCATGTCCCGAAATTCGCTGCAACCCTCGATGGTCATATGTATAGGTTCGTCCATCCATTACGCTTAGAATACTACCGCCTCAACTTTCAATAAAACTAACGCATCAACCGGATTTAGATCTAAAGAACTGGGTGGCAAAATAAGTTCAGATTTGGTTTCAAACAGGCACAAGTTTAAAGGCTCGGATTCGGAAGCCAATTCAGTTTTGAAAAAGCAAAATCCAATCAGCTTCAGCAATATGCGTTTGTGCTTTTGAATGAGTTAGAACTGCCTGCTATTTTCGGAAAATGTTTTAGCATTCGCGGATATGGACTTCAATTTATTAGGTAGAACAGCAATTTACACTCTATATAATTTTTGTCGAGATGCTGTTGGGGGGCACGGCCGTGTCGAGTCACTCCATGGATCCGCCACTGTCTCTGGTCAAGATCTACAGTAATTTTTTCGATATCTTTGTATTTCAGGCCTGAAATTTTTAGCTGGGAAATTCAATATTTTCTGTTGCTAGTATAATGATCGGTGTTAGTGCAAAATATGCAAATCCTAACAAATCATTTCGCTATAACAGTCTAAATTTTGAGCTGTCATCATTGATATTTTAGTTTTTGGGCAAAATGCTGCCTGATATTAAAATCAATGCGAATGATTTGAGTTCATTGGCAGAAATTAAAGGCGTTTGACGCAGTTGATTCGGGTCTGTACTCGGTATAAAAGGCAAAAAACAGCTTGATTGATAGCCGGTCGCTTAAACCTTAGCTTTGATATCAAACTAGACTTTTTTAAAGTAATCTTATAATTTGATTGCATAAACTTTAAAATAAAAAGTACCGTAGCTTACCTGTGTAAGTTATCACAAGAGTGGATGATGCACACTTCAACAAGAGTATGCAACTGGGTACATTCTGTGTAGAAAAAATGTAGCCGGCACACGTTGCGTTTTTGCCTTACCCACCCCTTTATTTAGAGAGGGTTTCAACCAATGCGAACCTTGGCACTTTATGTATGCAGCGCCAAACATGGTTCCCTTATAGTTTAATTTAGGGGTATTCATCTGATAACGACTCCCTTTAAACAAGGGCGTCGGCCAAAAATGCAACGCTTGGTGGTACATTTTGCACCATTTAGGACCCCAAGAGTTGCAAACTCTTGTTATAATTCACTCTTGGTTATAGCAATATTCTGTTAACTCGACTTCATATATTAGTTACACAACTAATTAATCATATCATAAAGTCTGACAATAATAGTACACACTGCCCAATAGTTTGAAATCTTAGGATAAATAGTGAGTATTTGACGCACGAAATCGCGATACGGGTGCCGCTATAATATTAGATTAGGGTTTGCACGTGCACTGTAAAAAATGGTGAGTCAAATTGACTCTCCGAAATAGGCTTTTTCTGACTACACAAACTGAGTCAAAATTCGTATCCGCCTGAGTCAAATTCGACTCACTGAATCGCACGTTTCACTCTGTCGGAGTCGAATTTGACTCAGTTTGTGTAATCCCGTAGAGCCTATTTCGGAGAGAGTCAATTTGAACTCACCATTTTTTGCAGTGTGATTCGTTTGCGCAAAACGTACAACAGAAGACGTGGACGGACAGTAAAATAACCAAAACGGATGCGGTAAACTGCTTGTGATGAAAATACCGGAAACGGAATACGGATATTTCGACGTTAACACGTGCGTTGTTTTTCCGCCAATACAATTGAGGTATGCAAATATTTACCGAGCTTTCTAACGTTGAATGAGCAAAATAGCCGGTCCAACCGAAATTATAAATATTTTCTATTTACTTTTGTGATAATTATTTAATTCGAACAGTGTTGCTACATACTTATAATTGCAAAATATAGTCATTTTAAACGATTCACATCTAAATTGAGCTTAAAAATAACGGAATTTGCGTTATAAATCTATAACAAAAACAATTTCCACACAGATTTTACTGCAAACCGTTATACGTGACACAGATACAACAGTCGACAACGTGACACCACTGCCCTGTGGCTTTGACTTCATATATTAACACTGCAATTTTCAGTGAGTTGATTTTAACTCAAAATGAGTTGAATCCACTCAGTCTAAGTTAGAACTATCAGAACTCAGAATTTTGAGTTGATTCAATTCATTCTAAGTTAATTGAGCAACTGCACCGGAGTCAACTCAACTCACAGTGATAATCAAATCAACTCAGAGTGCGTTAAAGTTTACTGTTATTAACTCAGAAATAACTAACTTTCCGTCTGAGTTGATTAATTAACTCGTTGGAATTTACAGTGTACCTCTCATATAAAAATTGTTTTGGAAACCAACCGGTATGCCGCTGTATTTCCTTCCATAAACTTGCCGGCGGCGTTCATAAATCGTGACGCGTCATACTTGTTGTGTTACATCGTAAAATTTCACCAAATCGAATTTGGCTTAAGGTTTTAGTGATTTGGTTAAAAAAATTATGGACCTTTATCTGTCAATCAGTTTTCAGCATCTTGAACTGTAAACCTAAACCTGAAATGATATAGATATACGGCAAAAACTTAATCACATTGACGGAAAAATAACAACATGTTGCGGTTGATGCGGCACTGCAAAAAATGGTGAGTGAAATGGACTCGCTCCGAAATAGGCTTTTCTTGACTACACAAACTGAGTCAAAATTCGACTCCGCCTGAGTCAAATTCGATATGACTCACCATTTATTGCAGTGTGGTTACTGATTAGCTTCCAATGCACTAGTTACATTGGGTATGGGATCGCTTGTTCCGGGTCGTACAAAGATGGCCCATTTAGCGCAAAAATAGAAATCATCTGTATCGAAAGTCAGAATTTAATCGCGTCATCCTTATCATCCCATAATATTCAGCTAATCGCTACTTGATTGGTTAAATCTTTCTTGTTGTATTTGATTGGCTTTTGTGCACATTTTCATCACAGCTTTGGAAAGTTTCACATTTTAGCCGGCTCAGACAAAAACTTTAGACTTAAGCTAAGGGTAACTCAATTTAAGAATAGTACACTGCAAAAAATGGTGAGTCAAATTGACTCACTCCGAAACGCGCTTTTCCGAACGACACAAGTTAAAGTTTAAATTCGACTCCGCCAGAGACGTATTCTGTAAAAAATGGTGAATTAAATTGACTTTCTCCGAAATTGGCTGTTCCGGGCTACACAAACTGAAGTCAAAATTCGACTTCGCCAGAGTCAAATTCGACTCGTCTCTGATGGAATCGAATTTTGACTTCAGTTTATATTGTTCGGAAAAGCCTATTTCGAAGAGATTCAAATTGACTCAACAGTTTTTGCAGTGTATACAAGTTAGAAGTTAAAAAGATAACTATAAGTTTCGAACGCATTAAATTTCGTTTGAAACTGATTTTCTTAGAAAAGTCTTCGTAAATATTGCAGTGTGGTAACAGTATAAATAAACCAAAGTTTTTGTTACAAATTTGGCTAATTTCAAAAATGTCAATTTGCACCTACCGCGTAGTGCAACTGAAATCCGTTTGCAAAACCATTGCGCAATCGGGCCAATATAAACAACAGGGGCAGAACAGCATTATAAGCATATTCCTAAGAATAAGCCTAAGTCTAAGCGTAAGCCTAAGCGTAAGAATGAGCATACTGCTAAGCCTAAGCCTAAGCGAAGCAAAAACAATAGTCTAAAAGTTTAAGCTTATTCTATTTTAGTCCCACAGAAAAGCGTTCCGCCTGTGATGTTTACATGGGCCCGCAATGATTACATCAAACGTTGCTTTAATTAGTTCAACTTATAAACCAATGTCAATAGACATTTTCACGTTATTAATTAAAGCCAAAAATCCGCATCAAGGAACAAATTTATCACGCTTAAACCAGTTCTATAGGCCTTAGTTACCATATTTATATTAAAGATTGATGCATATACCGTAGGTCAAACTTTTCCGACAGAAAATGCACATAGTAACTGTGACATCGTCCATAGATCCGGCAGTCTCGCAAAAAACGTATTTCTGAATTTATTCAGGAATGTATTTTCTGTGACAAAACTGAAAATGTTTTTGTAATATTTCGGACAATTTTTGGTAAAAATAATTGGAAAACGTTTATTTTCAGCATTTATTTCAAACCTTTTTTGAATACTTCTCTGTTAATATAACAGAAATACTTTTCAAGTGCACCTTGCTCAAATCATATTTCTTAAATGTAAGAAATTTTTTCTTAAATACCAGAAATATTATTTTGAGTGTATTCTTAGCATTTGCAATTTGACGTTAGTATACTAGGAAACAAATTTTCAACGCCATCTGGATGATGCATTTCATCGCTTGATACTTCGGACCATGCTTAACCATCGTGGTTATTAATCAAGGGTCCAGTTACCTGATCATCGTTGTTTATACCCAAGGACTTACACACATATTTTTTGTAGCAATGGTATACAGTATGGGTCTTGTAAAAAGCATTAAAACAGAAAGTTTGATAACAATGGCAAGGTTTCTGAAATTGTACTTAACCCTTTCTCACATGTATATTTTCTATTTCTCCTGAGACTTACTTTTTGCTAGGATTCGAACTCCAGTGACTGGAGTGGGAGGCGTACACCATCACCACTCAGCTATAGGAGCTTGACGCTCGAGCCCGAGGGGGCTTTCACGTCTTGTGGTGATTTAGTACTATGTATACTTGTTGCAATTGTTAAACACGGTGCGATATATATTATTTAACGTATATACACTGCGCTGAGTTGCCTATAGGCAACTCAAAGTGAGAAGGGGTTAAGTACGATTTTAGTACTTAAGTACGTGCTAAGCAATTACTTAACCATTTTGTAGTTGTTAAAAGCGTACTTACTTAAGCTAAGTAAATACTTAAGTCGCTGACAACATTTGACATATTACAGGTTAGCAGCTCGAGCATGTTGACCTTGGTTTAACTAAAACTGTAGACTCATGGTGCTTTTTTAATGTAAAGCAGAACTATTGCTATTTTGTTGCGACAGGGGCTCGCGTTTGGCTTTGGTTTGTTTTTATTCGAAAAGTTAAGTATTTACTGAAGTACGCGACTTAAGTAATTATTTAAGTACAACTTAAGTAAATAATTAAGATTTCAGAAACACAGCCAATGTTACTGACATTAAGGTGTTTGCGTTAGTTTTTGCAAATAAAACGACCTAATTGTGTTGCACCTGAAAGTTCCCTATATAACTTTTTTGGTACCCTTAATTTAATACCATACTTATCTTAGAATGGTTTTGACCTCGCTTAATGCGCTGGGTTGCCTTGCCTGTGATCTAGGGCGCTGCCAAACTTTCAGGCTGATAAGAAAACAATCTGGTGCGTAGAACGCGATAGAGTTTCATCTTGAAAAAACGGTAAGTTTTGCTCGTCTCTAAATGGGTCCATACTGCATTTGCGACACTTTTCTGTTCGTCCTTGCTGCTAGCGAAAAGGTATATTTAAGCAAAGTTTTAATGGTACAGTGTAGGTCAAATTAATGAGCTGCATTAATTCGTAAGACATTCCGACAAATATCGGAGTTAAAGATTTATATGGCGCAATAACGTTTTTGTTAGCCTAATAGTGTCTGCAAGTTTAAGCAAACTGATGTTAATTACCTACCGCTGGTAGTTTTTGTGCTGTCTTAATAATAAAACAGCGATTTATGGACACGAAACTATATAACGATCACATTAGCGGTCCAAGTGTCGACATCAGATGAGAAATAAGAACCATAAATAGAACTAAAATGACAATCAATACCATTTTACGATACTTTAGTCCATCCAACACTGCCGTGAATTTGATAGGAAGCAAAAGCCCCCCTGAAGCTGATGTATTGTTCATGTAAGTCTAAGTTAAGGCTTGGGTTGAGGCTTAGGTTAAACCTGAACCTATCACGCAAAATAATCTTTCTCGTATTTAAGAAAAAAATTCTTACATTTGAGAAATATGATTAGCAAAGTGCACTTGAAAAGTATTTCTGTTATAACGGAGAAGTTTTCAAAAAGAGTTTTGAAATATAAGTCTGAAAATAAACGTTTTCCAATTATTTTTTGAAAAATTGTCTTGAAATATCAGAAAAACGTTTCAGATTTGCCACAAAAAATACATTTCTGAATTTAATTCAGAAATAATTTTTTGCGCGTATCACTAAGTATCAGTTCACTGTATTTCATTGATCCGCCATTTAGTGTGGTGAGAAAGATTTCTAAAAAAGTTAACAATTACCCTTTTTAGTAAGTACATACTGCCACTGCTAAACAACCTATGTGCATATATTTTTCAACATTGAAATTTACCAGTGCTTGGGTCGCAACACTTAATAGTATTTATTAGGCTATTAGCCAAAATTTCAGTGCTTTTGCAGTTCAAACTATGGCAAAACCAGTTCAACAAAAGATGACCGGGGTATTTGTTTGGCATTTTGCAATCAGAGTAGAACCAGCTCGTAGCCAAGGGGGGCCCAGAGGCGACTCAGCCCTCCTCTGGAACTATTTTGCCCACCCCCTAGCAAATTTTCAATTTTGCTTGCAAGTCAATAAAAAACCTTGATTGTTCCTCCTGAAAATTTTGGAGCCCCCCTAGCCCGGTGAGCTGGCTACGAGCCTGGAGTAGAACCGCAGCATAAAGTAAATTTAGACAATCGAAAGATGTACCAACATTTACTAACATCAATTGTAGATTACTTCTAGCTAAGTCGTTATATAGTTATGTCTGATAGTCTTTGAACATAAGAAAGTTTAAAGCAGTTCGATATTATATCTATAGCACGGCTGTATAGCTCACGTTTAAATACTTCATGGCTGGGTTTCTAAAATCTTACTTAACCCTTTCTCACATGAATATTTTCTATTTCCCTGAGACCTACTTTTATGCTAGGATTCGAACTCCAGTGACTGGAGTGCGAGGCGTATACCATCACCACTCAGCTATAGGAGCTTGACGCTCGAGCCAGAGGGCTCTCACGTCTTGTGGTGATTTAGTACTATGTATACGTGTTGCAATTGTTAAACACGGTGCGATATATACTATTTAACGTATATACACTGCGCTGAGTTGCCTATAGGCAACTCAATGTGAGAAGGGGTTATAGATTGTAAACTGAAAATGTTTCGCTTAAGTATAAACTTAAGCTACACTTCAGAAATTACTTAAGTCGCTGACTTAAGTAAATACTTAAATTTTCGAACAAAACAGGTAAACGTTAAATATGAACCATTGTCATAGCAAAAAAGTAATAATTTTGATTTATATTAAGGAGGCACCACGAGTCTACAATTTCAGTTGGACCAAGGTTTGTACACTTGAACGATTAATTTGAAACGTATAACCTTAGGTAAGCGACTGAAATATTTACTTAACCTAAGTAAGCTTTAGAAATAAACGACAAAATGGTTAAGTAATTAATTCGCACGTACTTAAGTACAAAATGATACTTAAGTAGGGTTTCACAAACCCAGCGCAAATTCTTTAACGAATATAAAAAATTAAGTAATACATAACATTATACTTAACCCCTTCTCACATTGAGTTGCTCATAGGCAACTTAGCGCAGTGTATATACGTTAATATATATCGCACCGTGTTTAACAATTGCAACACGTATACATAGTACTAAATCACCACAAGACGTGAGAGCCCCCTCGGGCTCGAGCGTCAAGCTCCTATAGCTGAGTGGTGATGGTATTCGCCTCCCACTCCAGTCACCGGAGTTCGAATCCTGGCATAAAAGTAGGTCTCAGGGGAAATAGAAAATATTCATGTGAGAAAGGGTTAAGAATTCATTTTAGAAAGCACAGGCTGAATTTTATGATTAATAAGGCATTTATGAACAAAACTCCATCAGTACAAACAAATATAAACGACTAGACTACAGACTACACACAGTGCCACAGTGAAATCTAAACCAAGACTTGTCATTAAACTACAGCTGGGTCACCAGTAAGCTAACGATGTCTATTTAATTTTGAAAACGGTTTAAAAACTATATTGTGTGCCAGACGGGCAGGGCAGTAGCCCTGGGGGCGTAGACTTCTTGAATAGAAACCCTATTTGGAATTTATGTACACGGTTTTTAAACACTTTTTTTTCAATTTGTAATACAACAAACGTCCATTCTAAATATCTATACAACGTACCCTGCCCTCTGTTTTACAAAATTCTGGCTACAGCTATGCCAGACGTCGTATGTTTTGAACGGAGACTGACTGTAATTTTGTGCAATTAAAACAAAGACTTACGGGTTGTCTAGACCGAGACTCAAGTCGTCAGTGTAAGTGGTAAGTTTTAACCAGCGTATACGGTTTTGCAGTTGACTAGTGCTTACAGCTCCCCATAATTTTTTTCATAAAAAATTGCAGTCGTAAGTATTAACATGATAACAGGTTGGTATTAGCAAGAGTGGATGATCACTCTTTATAACAAGAGTGTGCAACTGGGTACATTCTGTGTATTAAAGAATGTACCCGGCACGCGTTGCGTTTTTGGCCTACCCCCCTTATTTGGGGGGAAACGTTGAACTAATATTTTGAATTTTAGCTAAGTCGCTCTGATTATAATTTAACTCCTACTATGTAGATTAAGTGGTGACTACCCCCCAAATCAGGGGGGTCGAGCAGGAATGCAACGCGTGCTGGTACACTTTGCGCCATGCACAGCCCAAGCAGTTGCACACTCTTCTGCAAGGTGGACGTCATCCACTCTTGGTATTAGTATTCGATCATTAATGCAAAGATCGCCGCCGAAGTAGATTCAGGATTTTCTGATCCGAGAAGGATGTGAAATTTTTACCGTGGCAGTCGTCAGTGGTGGATCCACGGCGTGGATGATATGGGAATGTATACCCTGACTGAGACACTGCCGTGTTGAACATTTAACATTGCAAATGCTAAAGACTGCACAGTTGTTTTCTAGCCAGAATAGAAGACGAAATTTTGGCAATTGTTAAAATTTTAAAATATCGAAAAATTTGACAAAAATGAGTTTTGAAACTGTAACATTTTTAAACTCAAAACGTATCGTTCCACCACCGGGATATGCTAGGACCGCCACTTATCACGCCTGGCAAGTGGATATACCGAAAAGGCGTTATTGTTTTAAATTGCACTGCAACGAATAAGCTTAATACAAGGGCATCGTTCGCTGTATACCCTGTTATAATTTTCAAACCAACATCAAGCCAGTTTATATGTAAACAGCTATTGTCACTAGATCATAATAATTTTGAGCAATAAAGTCTGACTTTGATAGAACAAAGAACCATAAATAAGCAAGCAAACACAAGTTGTGAAAAGTGAACAAATAAAAAACCCAATTTGTCGATGGTTATTAGGTTCCTGAGAGTAACTGGTATAGTTTATTGTTTTAAAAAAACACGGCTACACTGTGCAGACAAATTGAAAACGGTGTTACGAGCATTACTTTAAAGTTTTCGGTAAATTACGGTCTCCGTCCAGTTAGGCTAAACGCAATCATTTGGCCATTTTTAACCGAAATATTTATTAGCTACTTCTATTCAAAAAAGGTTAAACACCATAAACTCAACACCAATCTGGGGCAAACTTTGAACCGTTCTGTAGTCTTAAGACCCCGAACCTCAAACAAAATTAAGCTTAAAATAACCAAAGCTTTTGGCTGTTTAAAACAAAAACCATTGAATAGGATCGTTTGGGCAGTCCGAGTCAATTTGTCTTCTTTGAACGCAGTGTCAAAACAGACTATTTCTAAAGTCAAAGAAAAGTGTTGTTTTAAAGACTGTGTATAAAAGAAAACTAAAAGCGAAATTCAGTTTTCAAAGTACTACATCCGGTTTATACGCTAATTGATACGAAATAACGCTGACACTCTATTATAGAGATCTGATATAAAAAAAATAAACAATATACAATAGGATCAAACGGTCATTCGTACGCTATAAAGTCAATTTTCCCTTGAGGTTGTTAAATTTAGCTTTTGTGAGCGGTTTACACAACAGATCTGATCAAAGCTTGCTCTTGTTCTTATGTGTGTAATATAAGCGAAAAAAACGCATAATTTTATTACTGAACATTTGACGCAAAAATGGGCCCAAGGGACGTCCAGGTTACTGGTGGGTCCATAAAAGAGTAGGTTTAGATTCTAGATTACAATTGTTTTGCTTAGACTTAGGTTTAGGAACACATTTTTGCAACGCTTAGGCTTACGCTTAGGAACTCGCTTAATCTACCGTTACGCCACTAAAGGTAACATTGGTTCAAAAATGGGCCCATGTGTAGAACAGGGCCGGAACAGTAGCATAAGCATATTCCTAAGCCTAAGCCTAAGCCTAAGCGTATGGATGAGCCTATTCCTAAGCCTAAAAGCTTAAGCCTAAGCAAAAAATTTAAGCTTAAACTGACTTTATTATAGCCCCTCCGGAAAACGATCCGGCCCTGTTCTATACGTGGGCCCAAAAATGTAAGGCAATTTAGACCTAAAGGCGTGTAAAATCAAAACACGGCGACGGCTGTGTGGTCTCGTTTCATCACAACCTTGAATTTTAAAGGCATCAGTCTTTGAAATCAAACAATAATTGTATTTTTAAACTTTTTTAATCTGGAACAACAAAATTTCACTCTGTACGTATGAAATCGGCGTTTTAACGATCTGGTTGTTTGTAAATTTGTCAAAATTTAAATATTGCCAGTACGAACAAGTTTAAATTTGTTGATTTCGTTGCATTAATACCCAGAAAAGTTTGTTGAAATAGCATACGTTTGGGATACCTTAACTATGGTTAAAATAACTTAGTCTATTGCGTATAATATCTGGTTTACAGTCCACTGTTCAGAATTTGTAAATGCGCACAAATTCAATATAGAACAATAATTGCTGTATTTGTGAAATATTACTTAAGTATTTACTTAAAGGTTTTGTTTAAATACTTACTTTATATTTCCTTTAGTTGCCGACTTAACTAAATACTTAGAATTTGAACAAAAACGCATAAATACCAATTTTGAGCCGGTGTGATCTGTGGTTATTAATCCATCGCTTAGATTTATTACAGCTTTTAGGGTCTACAATGTTAATTATTGACAATCAGTCAGTGATTAATGGTTACTCAAGTGCGATTTCAGACAACCTAGTCAATGTTTTAAAAAACTGTGGTAGCATTTGTGTTGAAACTTCGCTCAAATTACGTATGCTTGGCGTTCCAGCTTTAACAAGAAAAACTCAAAGTGTCCAACATTTGTAGTATAATCGAATTTATGAATAAAAAGTCATGTTTTCGCTATTCAACAAATGCATTCGGTGTGTCATGGACATTAACAAACAAACTTAATCTCAATACAATTATCCAAATGCCTCGGTAGACTGGTATATGAGTAGTGTAAAAAGGCCGGTTTTGCGCCCCCCTCCTCCTCCCCCTCCTCAGAGGGGGGAAGTGGAGGGGGTTTAAACAACTCCCCCTCCCCCTCCCCCTCTTTAGAGGG
>JASANG010000233.1:0-22756 GCA_030248215.1 Enoplolaimus lenunculus
ACAGCCGTTTGAACAAACTCGAACAAGTTCTGCAGTTGTAGCTGGTATGAAATATGAAAAACATAATGGACTTTAAACAGCTCGTCAAACGCTAAAGCAAGCGTGTTAAACGTAGGAACAGCATGATAGTCTACAATTATAAACGCAGCCTACACGTCACCGGGAGATCCGACTAGTTACAAATACGGGGAACGTCGAATGTTATATTTTTGAGCAAGTTCCGACAACACCATCTCAACATCGGTGCCGACCTAAAAGTAAAGGGCAGAAGAGTCATGGTTGTTCTATTTTGGTTAAACGCCCATCTTGACTTTTAGACTCGTATAACGGGTAGAGACACAAAGATAGAGCGTTGCATGATGCGGGGTTCACGTTATAACCGGGGCAAGCGGCACACGGTTTGTCCCATGTTGATTCGACGTCAGAGTTAAAATTCGGGCTCTCATATCGGGTCAACAGACAATACTCGAATATCATATGACATTAGCTTACAAACCACCGCTCGCAATCGATCAATGTGTACAAGGGACAGTATGTCACGTGATACTATGGGTCATTTATGCGAATATCATATGATATTCCAAGTTGAATCCTATGAGTAGTTAAACACCCCTTTTGGTATACCACGTTTTTGGGTATACCAAACGGGGTATGGCAAAAAACGGATTTGGTATATTCATTTTAAAATATAAACATATTAAAAATGTTTATAGAGCCACCAATTTAAAGTCCAAACTCTTATTTTCATAAATAAATGTTTATATTTATTTCCATCTGTGTTGGTTAACTAGCTTGCATAGCTAGTACATGTCAGTCACAACGTGACTGTTTGTTATTTGTTTTTAAGGCAAGGGGTCGGGTGTTTATTAGGTAGACAGGGTGCAAGCGGAATTTTTAGTCCAATTCCGGTTTCAATTCCGCTTTATTTTCGATTTTTATTTTTTCGACTTGTTGCATAAAAATTCGACATTTATCTTTAAACTGATTGTAGATTAGCTTTACAGAACCACAAAATGACCGTCCGTTTGCTTACAGTTTTTGAGAAGGATTGCCAGCCAACCCAGCAGACACCCAAATCAATATATTATACTTGTTAATAAACAGTATTCATACAGTCGCAAATTTTCTAGTTCGCGTCTGTGGTATAAAGTCACTGTTCCGATTCTGGTACAACCCAGTTCCGATTCCGGTACAATCCAGTTCCGCTTCGCGTGCTGCTGGTAAGGAGAAGTTTTAGGTGCATGTAAGTCATGAGCAGTTACAACTGCTGTAGTAATCTGGTAGCTAGTTAGTGCAGTCAAAAGGACATAGGGGGTAAGCCTGCCCTCGATTCTAATTACGACTGATATAATTCAGTTCCATTTTGCACCTTTGTTCTACATATGTGCTGTATGCACGGCGCTAGGCGTTTGCCTTATGTTTGCAACAGACCCGTATTCTCAAATGCATTATAACACCTATCACCAGCTAGCGAGATGTTTTCAACTCAAGGAACAACGGCATTTGCAGTTTTCAGAATTGGCTCAGAGGACCTGAATTTCGAACCTCAAAATTTCCTTGTCCTATATTCTCAAATGCATGTAGCACCTATCACCAGTTATTTATAGTCTTTCAAACTTACGAACTGGGCAATTAAAGATCTCAAATTATGCACAGAAGCAAAGCAAATCAAATACGTACAATAAATGTGCTGATGTTCAAACCTCATCATTGCCTGAACCGAGATGCTTGCTGACCCATAAGCAAATGCACAATGTGATAGCTAGTTAGCTACTACAAGAGAAAAGTAAAATCAGCAGTGCCAAGTCTAACCCGCAGAGCACAAAACGGAACTGGATTATACCGGAATCGGGGTCGGAGCAGCACATTTATACCAGAATTCTAAACGGAATCGGAATCGGAATTAGGAATTTTGTGCGGAACTCGTTTTGAATCCGAATTCTAATCGGAATCGGAATTCCAGTTACACCCTGCTAAACCAAGGTGCAAGAAACCTAAGCATCGAGATATATATACGAATGCAATGCAGGTTAATAAACGTGTGATAAGTTGGGTAGGTTGGGGGTACGATGGTTCTCAGTTCTGACTTCTCAGCAACTGAAAATGAGGGACGCTTCCAGGAGGTTTCGAACTCGGTCAACAAATTATCAGTCCAGAGCGCTATCCACTGAGCTGCGCCGCCTCATAATCAACTGCCGAGTTTTCCAGTTTGCCTTATAAGAACCTCCACGTGATACATATGTATTTTGGTTCTTCCAAGTTTTACTGCTGCTGCTGCTGCATATAAAAGCACTACATATGCAGCAGTGATTTTTACCGATGTGCAGCATTAGCATGAGGTTATAACTTGCCTCTATGTATCCGCATGTCAAACACCACCAGAATCTATTATCTCTGGCGTGTTTGTGTTTGACAAAATTAATGTAAATGAGCTGTTCTCATAAAATTACAAACGTTTATGACGGTTAGGGCAAGTTGGCACCAAATCCACGATTTAACCGAATCCGAATCCTGTGCTAATTTGCCGAAACCGAATCCGAATTCAAATCCTGCATGTTGCAAACTTCAGTTATATCTACAACTTGTTTCAGAATATCAACGCAATGCCAGCCGTATAACTTTAAATTATTTTGTCGCCGACGTCAGTTCTCAGATTGTTTACCTGAAATAAAAAATATTGATTTTTTATGCAAGGTATTTAAAAAAATTTTATTGTTTAAAAATGAAAAACATATTGCTGAACTTTCTTGGATTCGGCTTTTGGATACGGCTTTTTGACATCCGAACTCGAACCTCAAATTTTTGCCGAATCCGAACCTCAAATTTTTGCGGAATCCGAATCCAAACCTTTGTTGCCATCCTGGATTAGAGTTCAAGTCTTCACATTAATGATGTAGTGTATCGCATCCCTTTACTGAAGTATGGTGTACTAAAGTTGTAATCGGCATCGGTTCGGCATCGGCAAAATTTCAAAGTAAAAATCGGTATCGGCAAACATTTTAGTTACAGTACATCGCAAATACTATTACAGCATTCGCTGTTTCATATAATGCACCATCCATACGTTGAACTTACGTACATGTTAAACCCCAACGCCGAAATTACCCCAATTTAGAATTGAGCTTTTCCATCGAGTGTGTTATTGCTTGGACAGATCTTAGAAAATTGGTTAAGGTTTGTTGAAGACGTAACTCCTCTTTGGATTTGCTCAATTCTAAATTTGGATGATTTTAGCTTGGTGGTTTAACGTACGTATTCAGTTCACGATACGTAAAAAATTTTACGTATATAACTTATGTACATGTGTATACAGCATTTATGTATATTTACTTTGTCTAAGTTGATAGCTAGTCTAATGTACTTGTGAGTTAGGGTTATTCTTAAGTGTGAGGCTTTTGTCGAAACGTAAGCTCGACAAAATTTGTCCGTTGCCGTATTCGATGCTTTCTCCGTTAACATTCACAACGTTGAGACTGAGCTTATTTCCAAATAAAATATTGCAATCCATAAAACGCACGCTTTGAGGTTCGTAGTAAAGCATACTTTCATTGCTCTTTACATTAGGTACAACGCATAATACTCTTTCCGAATCGTTCTGAATTATTTGGTTTCGAACAAATTTCGCCTCTACAAGTAGGACTCGATTAAATATGTTGACATCAACCGTTCGGCTGCCACTTATTGTCCCGGTAACTGAGTTAGATTCCAGTCCAAGTGCAAGCTGAAGTGTTGGGGACATGTGTTTGATACTAGCACCATCTGCACATGTTATTTCTACACGTTTTCGCATTGAACCATATTCTATTTTAATGATATCAGGGTGACCGATAGCTGTATTTATAGCATCGACAAAGCTTTGTGGAGAGTAAAAATAGTTAGCAATTGAAACTGCAACTCCTGCTGATGTAGGTTTTGTAAAATACTGAAACCGTATACTGTTTGACGAAAAATTATATATCGGTCCAGGGATAGCGATTTTCGACAAACCTACTTGGTATTTGTCAAATCCGAAATCTAAAAATGCACTCAAGTAAACGTTGAGTTCTGAACTTCCAAAATCGGAGCGAAGTAAAATCGTAAACATGTTCATTGCGTAAAAAAGTGAGACTAGCTCTAATTCTGGAGTCCTTTATAGAATAGTGAGGGCTAAAAATTTATTAATTTGAACTTAAGTTCCTTAAATATATCTTATTAACATATTGTCTATATAGTTTTGTGTTGTTTTGTTGTTATAGGTGTGAGGTTGTGATGTAACTATGTGCGTAATTAATGCATATCTAATGACGGTTGTGTTAGCGCTATTTGCGCGCGGGTTGTGGGTGTTGTTTGGCGCTGGTGCGCAAGTATTATGGCTTACCAAAAGCCTGTTGTTCGTTGTATTTGACACAGTGTCATCTGGTCGATCGCGGGTATTGAGCTTTCCGGATGTCGTTAGCGGCATGGTGCCTTTTTGCAAAGTGCCTGATTTTGCTCAACAGGTGCATAAAATATTTCTAGGTTTTTTATTCGATAAGTATATATGAACAAATTTACGGCATGCACAATTACAACAGCTCATTTATAGACACAAGTTTATCGCCAATACAACGAGTAGTAAAATCTTTACAGAGCAACCTTTTAGTGAATGTGAACTGAAATGTTTTGTCAATTAGTGTTGAATACAATTCTGTAATAAGCTTCGAGCGTCGAATACTGAAATCTTTGAGCACTACCTTCTGGGCTCGGTCGCTCAACACTGATTTAAATTTGTCCTCCGAAAGTACCTTCAGATTTTCGCTGGATAACGCAAAACCTTTAATTTTGAAAACATTTCTTGTCGCTTCGTTATCCTTCACTTTATAATAGTAGCTTTTTGCTCCGGTACAGTAAAATTCTGTAATGTATGCATCAGGCGAAAAAGCGTCTTCCAGTTCGTTTTTGAGATCTCCAAGAAAAATAGACTCTTCAAGTTCTTTGCCATGTTGCTCGCTAGCATAAATTATACTGTCTGTGTCTGAGTAGAGCACTTTGGAAGAAACCTGCAACAGTATGTGCTTGCTGAAAATTTGCTCATATATATCTATTTACAAAAGTGAGGGTCTAGTTGCGCATAGGTAGGTTATGTAACGCGAATACGTACAAATATATATACCTTTTCCATTAGTGACAGCAAATGTAATCGGGCATGAGAAGTTGTGAAGCAAGCGATCGCAATGTTTGAAAATGGTGCAGGGGTTTCCATCTCTTTTCTATGCTTGTATCCGAGCAGCATCATGTTGTCACCTGCCATTTCACATTCTGTTATTTCGTATCTTGGGTCAGAAACAACTTGAATGAGATCGGGATAGTTGTCCACATATTGGACTTTGTTGAAATTTAAATTTTGACCAAATTTTCCCCCTAAAAACAACAAGCAAACTTATGTAGGTTTCGTTGCATGCATATATGCATGCAAGTGTAATCAGGAAATGTTTAACAATGCTGCTAACTCTTGTGGAACTTACACAGACTGTTCAGAGCCAGCTTGGAAATGGTTCGCATTCCGGAATTTTTGTTCATGTTGTCCATATTCAGATCGATACCTTCGCGTTCCTTCCATAAACGAATGAACATCTCTTTTTGCGCATGTGTGCTACAGTCGTGAGGAAATCCTGAAGCTTGCGTTTTTAATTTTAAATACGTATTAATGTAATCTTTGAAAACATT
This sequence comes from Enoplolaimus lenunculus, assembly GCA_030248215.1. Lineage (NCBI taxonomy): Eukaryota > Metazoa > Nematoda > Enoplea > Enoplida > Thoracostomopsidae > Enoplolaimus > Enoplolaimus lenunculus. The sequence goes on from JASANG010000233.1 coordinate 5,686, forward strand.
CGAAGAGTGTTCTTCAAAGTGCCAGACTTCATATATTTCTATTAATGTATAACCACGCTGTATTGCATAGAGAACCTCCAGATGAGTCCAAACGCCTGTTAAATATCGGTCGACGTCGGAATGGTGACACGGTGTGTTTGATGACTGTTGACAGCACGCGTGGCACAACGGAAATACTAGCTTGCCTTCGTGATTTGAATAGGGCAAAACTCCAAATACTGCTGTATCCGGCGGCTGAACCTTGCAGTATATTAACCCAAAGTAGTTTTCAACACTGTCAAAGTCATCCGTGATGATTTTAGGGTGCTTTAAAGGCATTTCTTTATATTTGAGTACATAAGGATAAAGCGAGTTGACGTCTTTGTAAAAAATTTTTTCTCCGGGTTTGACTTTGTAAGCAGCAGACATAGTTGTGACGCGGCCAACTCTCAAAGCTGACCTAATATCTAAAACATCGTGATTCAAATTGCACTGCTGAAGAAAAAGACGCACAAACGGGTCACACTTTTTCAACTTCTCCCAGTCATGCGACCAAATTACTTCTACTTTGTAGCCCAACTTTCTCAATGTTTCAAGACGTTGTTCAGATCGACGCAATAATTCGCCCATCGTCTTTCTTACAAAAGTATTGAACATTGCGTCTTCGTAGCACTGATTGCATCCATGAATAAAACAACCAAAAAATTCGAAAATAGTTTTGCTCTCTTCGCAATATCCATCACAAAGTATTTTCCAATTTTCTTTTCTCCGCCAAACAACGCTGACTGAATACGAACGTTACGCTTAAACGATTCGTACGCTAACCACTGGGCGCATAACTTTGAATGTTTCCTGATTTTATCAGGATGGGTTGATCCGATTATTCCGAGGGTGTGTTCACGAAGGAAATTTTGCCGAAAAACCTGTGATGCAGCGGAGGCAATAGTACAACAGTTGACAAACACATCAACATGACTCGTATTATAAAATATTTCACGAAACTTTTTACAGCCTAATTCAAGAACGATAACATCATCGATACAGTATTCGATTAGCGAAGACTTAAAATTGTACAAATGGCTCTTGTACCTCTCTGATTCCTCATGATGCCATAATAAAAATGCCTTCTCATCCACCGGATTCATTTTCTCCGGTTCAAAGCATTCCACTGCGGGAAATTCACCATTATAATTTTGCATTTTAGGGATATTTAGCTTGTGGGGAAACCATCCTTTACAGCGCTTGGTTTCAAAGTTGAAACATTTTGGTAAATTTCTTAGCGAACAGTTAATGAAATTATAACTGTCTAAAAATCTCACGTTATTTCCTACAATTAGTTGCATAAATTTAGTTCCTTTAACAATTACGTTTGTGGGTACGATGTTTTGTTTGTACAACCAGTTCATAATGAAATATGAATCAAAACCAGAAAGATAATGTGCAATGACAATAAATACAGTCTGAGAATGCTTTTTAGCCTTCTCAAGCAAGTGTGTCATGAAGCTTTCGACACAATCTAGACCATAATACACATTGTACGGCCCATCTTCCTCTTTAGACACAAGAAGGTTGGCAGAATGCTTGCCAGTGTCCTCGTCAGTCATGGTTTCAATATCAAAATAAATATATTTAACAGACTTTGATTTAGCAGGGGGAATTGGTTTCATGTAACACACATGTCCTACAGAATCACACCAGCATTTGCATTTGGGACAGTAAGCTTTACCACAGTTATGGTTGTCCAGTCTCTTACGCTGTATGCGTCGGTTACATGCGTTACATCTTACAAATTTTTTGCACTGCTTATTTTCGATATGATTAGTAAGACAAGGATCAGAAAAATACATAACGTTACAGTACACGCATATCATTTCCATGGTCTGAAAACTACGATTTTTGCAACAATTATCGAAGCATAGTGGACAACTTTTAGAACACTTGTGGACCTTATCATATGGTTTGAAGCACATTGTACAGAAATTTTTTCTTCCAAAGAATCCTTTCGGTGATCTAATAACATCGTAATGCTGTTCATTGAGAAGTAGGTACAACTGCTTTTCTTCCTTGTCCCCCGTGTAAACAATATTTCCCATACCATCGAAAACAACGATTTGGAAATCAGACGACAATGTCTGTTGAAATTGCGCTAATTCAGGAATGCCACAAGGGGTATTTAGAACAACACCACTGTTTTTATACAACTCGCTTAATCGACTACTGGTATTGCTATTAAGCCGCTTGACGATATTATGAACTCTTCCAATCTTAGGATTGTTAGTAATGTCAATTGCTGTGAGCAGCGCTACCCCTAAACAGTTACCTGAAACTGGAATCGACACGATGCTACGCTTAGTTTTAGAAAATGCTTGAAAATTCCCTCTGTTGCCGGTTGTAGGTCTTCCAGAACCTGGTTTAGGAAACTGAGTATGTATTGAGTTAATTGTAAGCCCATCACTTAAAAACATGCTTTCGTTCGAATTCAAAACACTCTCAATCTTATCTAAAACCACTTGTAGAGAAAAGTCTGTCATTTTGATATATGGAATACTAATAGGGTAATTTAGGTTTGGACTTTGCATGATTAGCCGGAAGTAGTCGTGATTTTTGACCTTTTTAGTAATAAAAGCAAAGATTTCTTCCAAAACATTTTCAATGGTTTTCGCTAAATCGTTAGCAGCGATAGTGTCTAAATTATGGAAACGTATACTGTAGTCAAATATTTTAGTTTTGAATTTTTTGCTTTGACGTTCATCTACACCAGTAATAGTAAAATACCTTGTGACGTACTTGTTGCTATCCTTTGTGGAAGAGGAAACTGACCGTCTTCTTTTATATGTGGATGGCATATCATCAGATTCAGAGCTACGCTTAGTTTTCTCCATTGTCTGGCACTGCTGCGGAGCGGACTGCGGTGCGCACTGGAACTTGAAGGTGGCTTTATACCCTTTGATTCCTTGAAACTTAATCATAGGTAGGCAATGTGGTGTTCAAAATTTATTCTGACTTTGCTTGGAATGACTACGCAACTAATTCAATTTTTACATTTTAATGAAAAACATTAAACCGTTATAAAAGTTTTCAACTGAATGATAAATCTTTAAAATTTTGTACCAAACGTTTGCTATTTAAGTGGTCTCATTTTAGTGTAGCACCATAGTCAGTTTGATAGAAAGCAGTTACAATGGCTAAGCGTGTTGATCAAAGTGTACTTGAAGCAGAGCCTGCTAAATGTCCTCGCAGTTCAGATAATCGAGCTGTTCCTACCGTTGCTCTGAAACGTCACGATGCCACTGTTAGTCCTTCACTTTTTGAGGACGAACCGAAACAACTGTTGGAAGAAGAAGAAACAGTCAGGTTTGCACTTCCTGAAAATTACATTGTCGTTAGCTCACGAGAAGAAATTCAAAAACGAAAAGGTGTCAAAGCCGTTAGACCAATTTTTGTAAACAACACTTCGAGCGGAAGTCTCGTTGACATTCGATATTTCTGCCCATTGATGGATTTATCAAAAACCCACTACCTTCGAAACGAGCGCGCGAAATACTGGTCAAGCCAACTAGGGGTATTGCCTTAAATCCAACTGAAGCGAAAGAAACTTCGAAAGCTATTGCTAAAATAGTTGACTCTCTTGATAATCTTGATAACACATTAATTAATTTTTAGTTTCCTTGCACTATAATATATATAAGAAGAACTTGTACATTAATTTTACCATCATTGTGTCTATGCCAGTAAATTAAATGTCAGCTAAATTACTTCATAAACTGTGGTACTCACCAAGTTCAAGTTGTCCCTTTTCTGGCGTAGATAAACTTTTTCACGCCGCCAAACAAATAGATCCTAATATTAGAAGAAGCGCCGTGGTGAATTGGCTGGCAACTCAGGTGTTATACACACGCACTAAGCCAGCTGTTCGAAAATTTCGTCGCCGTAAAATTGTAGCTACTTTGGATTCGTGTTGGTCATGCGACCTAATGGATATTAGCATTTTGAAACGCTACAATTCGTTTTACTCCTACATACTCGTTTGTGTCGACGAGTTTTCTAGGTTTCTCTTTTGTGAACCTTTAAAAAATAAAAAGCCTACTTCTGTAAAACTGGCTTTTTCTACAATTTTTGAAAATTCTCATCGAAAACCTTCCTCGATCAATCTCGACAACGGCCTAGAGTTTAAAAATAAGGTCATGGAAGCGTTTTTTGCTCAAAACGAGATTCATGTTTACTTTACCAATGACCCTAACGTTAAAAGTTCGCAAAGTGAAAGAACAAAAAAGTTGTTAAAAGGCAAAATTTACAAGTTTTGCATCTCACGAAATTCATGGAGATTTGTTCCTGAACTACAGAAAATTGTAGACGGCTTGAACTCACGTAAAATGAAGGTTCTGTTACGTCTATCCCCAGGTGATGTTGATCCCGAAAATCAAGCAATTCTCTACCGACACATGTTCAGACAGCATGGCGACAGCAGTCAACGTGCTTTGTTTGATGTCGGCGATTCTGTTAGACTTCAAACAAAGAAAGGCCCATTTACACGGGGTCACGATACGACATATAGCAAGTCAATCTATAAAATTGCGCAAATTTTACACACACACCCTACAACATATCGTTTGAAGGACAAAAATAACGCTTTGCTAAATCGATCATTCTATGAACGAGAGTTAGTAAAAATTCCAAATCCGGAATCTCAGGAAAACGTTACATTACTTGAACCTCCTAAGCGAAAACGAATAATATAATTATTTTTACGACGCAAAGTGTATATAAATGATCTAACCTTCTTTGTATAAAGTATATATCAGCATGTTTTTTAACAATGTACGTTGCTCCTTCAATAAATAGCATGGCAAAGCATGCTTGTATTCCTTTCAAACTGCTTGGTGGTCCACGCCAAAGGTTGTGAAAAGAGCTAGAACTAAAAAACCGAGAGCAGGAGGAAAAATTAACAAAAGGATCCGTATAAAGAAAGGTAAAACGACTACAGTTCGAAAAAAGCGAAAAGTGGTTCGCCGTAGGAAAATGTAATTAATTCTTAATTTAAAATCGTATATAAATAGCGCAATATTTTTTGAGCTATAATAAGCACAAAGTACTCTTTCAAACAATGTCAAATAACGTAAGTTTAAGCAAATTACTTCCACAAAGCTGCAATGTTAGCAGCATGGCCTGGGGTGAAGCTCCCGTTTATCAGCGAGCGATTGAAGAAACTATGTTGAATGAATTTACCATCATGTCCGGGCTTCCAAATTCGAATAATTCTACGTTAACTTTTCGACTTGAACGTGATCCAAATTGGTGTGTTGAACTCAATTCAATTTTCTTTCTGTTGGACATTAGAGTACTAAATGCTAAACTTGATCCTATTGATCCTGGTGATAATGTCTCTACGTGTAACTTGTTCGGAAACTCATTGTTTTCGGACGTTGAATTAAGTATCAACAGTATAAAAGTGACCCCTGATGCATCAAATTTTGCTTATATAAACTACGTTTTAGCTCTTACAAACATAGAGAAAGGAATCAAACAGTCTCTATTACAACCCGCACTGTATTATAAAGATACGGCCTACATGTTTAATGATTTGAATCAAAATGAGGGGTTAGTTCAGAGACAGGCATTCATTGGGACCTCACAGACTTGTAACTTGTATGTTAAACCATTGAATTCGGTTTTTAACAGCACCCGATGTCTGCCAACAGACTGTGAGCTTCAGCTTAAACTTTCGCGACAGCAGCCTGATTTTTGTCTTGTCGGTAAAGCTGATAAATCTTATACAATTCAAATCGATAGAATTCAAGTTTTTTGTAATTACCTCAAACCTACGCAGCAGTCTATAACTGAGCAAAACAGGTATCTGTCAGCTTCAAAATTTATTGTTCCTACATTGCGACACACATTGTATGAGCATGTGATTCGCAAAAATGACACAACACATCAGTGGACTTTAATTCCTGCAGGGAGTTTACCTAAAAGACTTTATGTGTTTATGGTCAGAAAAGAGGCTTCCGATGGAACTAACATAAGTTTGAATCCCTACGCGTTTATTCACAACGATGTTACAAATTTTACCTTGTATAGGAACGAACATCCTGTTTTTACTGCTGAAGGGTTGTCTTCGGATTTTAATCATAAAGACTTTGCCATGACTTACTTTTCAATGTTTGGCGGGCTAGGATATGCAAACAGAAACATTGACATTCCCTATTTGGACTTTGCTGGAGGCTATACTGTATGGATTGCTGACTTGACACAGTCAGGTTCCAGCGGTTGTACCTCATATGGAGAGTCGCCCGAAAATGGTTACATTAAGATGAAGTTACAATTTGAGAAACCGGTTGTTGCCGATACGGTGATATACGCACTATGCGAAGAGTCTACTAACTTAGTCTTTCAAGGCAACCGAACGCCAGTCTACTCCAGCTGAATCTTACGTTTAGTCCCTCACCTCCCTTCCCTTTTGGGGGGCGGGCGTCGACAAGAAACTCGCTTAAGGGCTGCGCTTTGCGCAGCCCTTAAGCTTACTTACATTTGCTGTCATTAAAAATAAATATGTTTTATGGAATTATGTATATATATTGTACGTATGCATATTGTTAATAAATGTACACCACAAATATGTCATTCTTTGTTAAGCGTCTCGAAATTGATCCTAGAATTAGGACCAATTCTCGAATTTTACTTGTTGAAGAGTCAATGTCCGGCAAGACATAACTTTGTTTAAGACTTTTGAGTGAAAATTGCTTCACACAAAACTTTGATAGAATTTTATTATGTTTTGATGTATATCAACCAATTTACGAAAAATTTAAACACACTTTGAGTAATGTTACGTTTTACAAGGGGTTACCCACTGAGATAATACAAGACGAGGAATACTGGAAAAACGGTAATAACTGTCTGATTTTCGATGACCTCCAGCACGAAGTCATCAATTCAATTGAGTGCATGCGATTGTTCACAATCTACAGTCACCATAGGAACATTACAGTTATTTCGCTATTCAAAGGTTTATTCTTCAAAGGGAAATACAACGTAATAATAAATAGGCAAATGAATCACATCTTTTTATTCTCGTGTAGAAGTGACCTGCGGCAAATTTAAACATTTGCACAAAGTGTTTACCCAACTAAGGCGAAAATTTTCATGGACATCTTTGAACGGGCTATCAGTGAGGTGCCTTTTGGGTTTTTGTGGGTAAATTTATGCCCTTTCAATCACCCTCTGTTGAAGCTCCGGGCTTTCCTTCCCAGCGAGCTGAAACAAGCAATTTTTTTGCCTTAAATTAAAGTGTAAATATTTTTGAACAGTTTGGTTACTATAAGTATTTGGAATTTTCAGAAAGTTTACATTGTTCAAAAATATGTCCGAAGTTGTTAAAAATAACATAAACAATTTGGAAGTTTTGCTGAATTTGACAAGTAGGGCAAAATTGAAAGATTTACTGGAATCTAGTTCCTTGATCAAAACTGTTACAGAATTAGCATTTAACGTTTTATTTGGAGACTTACCGCTGTCGAAAGCTGACGTCAATTTTTTTCAAAAGTTCAACACGCTGTTGCGTAGGCTTGCCAAAAAGTCAACAAGCCTAGCAACAAAAAGAAAACTTTTGCTAAAAAATCAAAAGTTTTTGAAGCGACTTATCAAAGCTACCTTGCTTATTTGTCAAAAGCGTTAACTAAATGGCTCGCAAGTATTACTTGGTGCACGAAGGTGTTGTGCCTCAAATTTCTGAAAACGCATCAGAATTTGAAGTAAAAGCTGGTGACATCCTCAGGTCCAATGACAGTTTGTCTGATAAAGCAGCAAAGCTGATTGAAATTGCAAAGCCCTTTGTTGAAACAAGCAACTCGAATAATTTTAATGATATCCTGAGTCTGTTTCCTAAACAATATCAAGGAAAGGTTAAAATTTTGCTACATTACTTGAAAAATGCGTCACTACATTCGGACGGCAGTTTTAGTGTTAATGGACAAACATTTTCGTCAATTGTTGATTTGGTGCGATATGTTGTCATCCCGTACGACAAAAATGTGCCTGAGGATGGACCTGAGTTTGTCACTTTTTTGAAAACTTTAAATATACCGCAAACCGTTTTTACAAAAAAACAACAACAACCTCCCCGTTCCAATAAAGTTAACTGGAAGAAATTATATTACCTTCGTTTTCTTTTGCGATAATCATCCATTTGAGGATAGCCGTTCAAAGATAACAACGGGTATTTGTTGCTGTATAGAGGACACGAAGTGCCGTGTTTACAGCAAAAAGTTCCAACCAATTTCACATGTATACATTTGTCGCTGGTGTTGACATTACAGCATGACATTGACCTATGATTACACAATGTGGTATTATACATAAAATATATTATGTACAGATATTACCACACACCACTTGTTACATATCAATTGCTTGAGGGTCAGGGTACTTCCTTTAGAGCAACAAGTTAAACAAGTGCTGAAGAAACAAAAATTGAGGTTAGGAAAATAACACAAAATCGAGTTTCGGATATCCGGATATCCGGATATATACGGATATACGGATATCCGCATATCCGGATAAATATTCGGCAAGAATTGCCGGATATCCGGATATGAAAAAATATCCGATGTCCATCACTAGTTAACCCGTGTTAGATTTCAAAATTGTGTCGCGTTAACTGTACCATAAAACAAAAATTGCGTTAACCCTACCGTAAACGTGTGTTAGAATATGGTCTGTGACACGTATTGGTGTAGGGTTGTGACACGTGTTTGCGTAGGGTTAACGCAATTTGTGCAGTAGGGCTTGGTTAACGCATGACAATTTTGAAAGTTGACGCGTGTTCATCCTATCTTATCTTGTTTTCGGTGGCATAACGAAATCGTTTATTGTGAACGATGCATAATGGACAACAAAACACGGTGAAACTCGACTTACGACATGTTCAAGTGCTTATTGGAAGTGCAAAATCAGCTTACAGTCTTCTGCGAGCGCGAAAAGGCTGTAAAGTATTTGGATGCTGAAGACTACAACATCATTGAAAAGGTAATCTGAATGTAAGAATAACACCAAACTATGTTACGCTCATAGAAGCTCAGTTTTTGACTATGTTTTAGTGACGGTTTTCTACACTCGCTGCTTAAAACTGCCTGTTGGCCTGGATTTTAGTTCCTTGTAAAGTGCCTTTCAGGTTGTTCAAAGATGTTTATGTTTCTGGAAGCAACTCCTTGCGAACGTAAAAATAAAAGAATTGTCGTTATATCTATAAACGGAAACAGACACGAACACGAGTTTTTACCCGAAACGGATATCCGAATACACCCTGATGCCTTTACATAAATAGCAAGTTTTCCTTAAGGACTTCGCTTATATTGCAAAAACCAAAAAAAGCCACCAACCACACGTTACCATACGTGCACTCGGCACATCCATTGTCCCCCTATACTGTTTTAAAAAGGCTAGCTATACTGTTATTGCGTAACTGTGTGCGGAAATTTTATCTCTAAATAAAAAATGTCCGCATAGAGTTTATTGCGTTGACGGACATTTTGTATACTGTTTGCGCATTATGTTAATATTAAATATAGAGTTGCGTGAATTGTCGGACTTTGTTGTTACAGTCTAAAAGGTGTCGCCGGAAAGTGCTAAATAAGGTAATTGATTTACTGCGTAGTTTTGAATTTCCCGCCAAAATTTGAATTTTGGCGCCAAAATTTGAATTTTCCCGCCAAAATTTTAATTTCCCGCCAAAATTTGGATTTTGCCGACAAAATTTGAATTTTCCGCCAAAATTTGAATTTTGGCGCCAAAATTTGATTTTTGCCGCCGAAATTTGAATTTTGAGCTAAAATTTGAATTTTCCCGTCAAATTTTGAATTTAATACCAAAAATTGATTTTTCCCGCCAATATTTGAATTTGCCGCCAAAATTTGAATTTTACCGCCAAAATTTGAATTTGCCGCCGAAATTTGAATTTTCCCGCCTAAATTTGAATTTGCCGCCAAAATTTGAATTTTGCCGCGAAAGTTTGAATTTCGCGCCAAAATTTGAATTTTCCCGCCAAAATTTGAATTTCCGCCAAAATTTGTATTTTCCTACCAAAACTTGAATTTCCCGCCAAAATTTGAATTTTCCCGCCTAAATTTGAATTTTCCGGCCAAAATTTGAATTTCCCGCCGAAATTCGAATTTCCCACCAAAATTTGAATTTTCCTATCAAAATTTGAATTTTCCCGCCAAAATTTGAATTTCCCGCAAAATTCGAATTTTTTCGCCAAAATTTGAATTTTCCCGTCAAAATTTGAATTTCCCCGCTAAGGTGTCCCTAATGTGTCTATCATATAAAAATATTGTCCACTACACTGTTTTTCTAACATTTCAATGTCCTAGACAGTGTCACTGCAAAACAGTTTTGTCCGGATAGAGTTTCCGAGAAACTCTATGATTTCCGCGAATGGCGGTGATACTGTTGGAAAATGAAGGGTTTCGATAAAACATAAGCCGGACAAGCTATTGAATTTCTTTTGGGAGGGGACATTTCGTGTGCCGAGTGCACGTATGGTAACGTGTGAGTGACATAACATCACGTATCGGTCACGTTTTGTCTTTTAATATAATATGATATTCGCTACATTGTCTATCAATATCATATGATCGTTTTAAAAATGTCTACTGTGTCAGTTGAAAACTAGGTTTGGGTATGGCGGAATATTATATGATGCTAACAGACATGTGCCGTTACTACCATATGGTAATACGAGACAATGTAAATAACAATACTAATGATATGATGGAAAATTTAAATTTTGGCAGTAAATTTTAAAATTTGGCGGGAAAAATTCAAATTTTGGCGAGAAATTCAAATTTAAGGGAAATTCAAATTTTGTCGGATATATTTAAATTTTGGCGAATTATCTTATGATACGTCTTAAACTACACAATGGAATATCATATGATATTCACTAATATGTTTGATTGTGTATCACGTAACATTCGAACACTTGTATGTGGAGATAACGTGTGTACCCGTGCTTTGTATAGCAATATCATATGATATTCGATTTTTGTCTTTCCGTATCATATGATGACAACAAAAATTTATGTTGATGTCGAATTAACATGTAACAAAACGTAACCGACTGCCCCAGTTATAACGTGAACTCCGCATAAGATAGTGAACCTCCATTCAAAAAGGAGGCAGAGGTGATATGTTAAATGTTACATCGGGACGACACCAATATATGTTTTTACTATTCTGAATGGTAGATTTAGAAAGCAGGTATGTATAATGTTGCGGCGCAATTTCTCAACGTTTTCAGTTTCCCACCGAAAAACGCCAGTTGCGGCGTAATTAGCAGGCTATTCGAAAATTTAGTATTCAGTTAGATAGCTAAACCAAAAATTAGTTGAGCATATGACTACTAGTACAGAAATCATTAAGGTTTTTTTTCAAGTTTGCAACACGGAAGCTGTGACTGCTCATTTACATTGTCATTTGTTATTGACAAACCTGGTAATCAGCATGGACGTTGAAATATAGAGGTCGCGGACACTTCGGACCACGCTGAAGCAGGAAATAACAAAGCCATGGTAGTCATATATATGTAGATCTTTAACACATGTGTTAAAATGCATAATCTCTGCTTCGTTATAACGCAGTTGTAACAATAGAAACTATATATGTTGTAATTAGTTATTTGGGCTTGTAACACGACGGTTTTTTTAAAATAACGAAGCGCAGCTGCAATTTAATCACATGATTTAATTATGGTAACTGATGTTATTTATTGCCGTGGTTTTGAGAAAATGAAAACGTTAGCGGTGTAAATAGAACTCTCCTTTACACATTTCCATCCTCGTTTGAAGTAGGCATGCTTTGTGGCAGTTTGTGGTCAGCAATGGATTGTTTTCGGCGAACAAACACTGACTTGGTTTCCATATTATGGAAGTTAAATTTTTGTGTTACATTAGCGAGCCGAGTTTGGGTCGTGAGCAGCGCCCGTTAAGATATTGGGCAAGCAAAACAAGTTTGGCCCAAACTGATCAAGGTAAGAAAATAGCTGCTAAACTATTTCTGTATTACGCTTCCACGTAAATATGAGTGCTAATTTTACTTGTATTGAAAGTTACGGTATAGCGAGAGTTATTTCAGCAATAACTCCGAGCGGCTTTATCATGGAATGTGCAAGAAGCAACAAAGATTTTAGAGTGATTAGCGCTGAAATTTAAAACTTTACAGCACTCAAAATACATTTTCTGAATAGCACTAGCAGTTTGCAAGCTATAGCTTGAAAAGTGCATCACAATTTTGTCCAATCTATAGAACATGTCCGTAGCAGTAATATAAGCATATTCCTAATTATAAGCCTTAGCGCAAGGGTAAGAATGAGCTTATACTTAAACCTAAGCCGAAACCTAAGCCGAAAGCCGAACAAAACATTTGTCTAAAGCACAAGCTTACTTTATTGCAGTTTCACAGGAAAACGTTCGGCAGCTGATTTTTAAGTGGACCTCAATTTTATATTGAAATTTGTTTATTGCATTTATGCAGCTAGACGTTACCTCGCGGCGCCAGTAGGATCGATGGCAAGCGAACATGATTTTATTGCAATGTCGAACATCGCGACGGACTCTGGTTGCTGTATGTAAAGAGAAACCTGAATGCATACAAACTTTTTACTGAATAAACACGAAGTTTAAAGTAAGAATCCGGTTGATTATACCATTTCGTACTCCTTGAGCCAATAGTTTAAGTTGATTTTTACATAACATTACACGATTTTCAGCATTTTAATTTGTTTTCATGTTCGATCAAATTTTGTCGGCAAGTCACATTCTAAGTCTTACGCGAGTTTACAAATTTAACAAATGCTTGTTATATGTGCAATATATTGGTTGTCTATTCACTACAGTGCCGTGTCATTTGAATGGAAGCTTTACGTGATTTCTCTTCTTTACTTCTATGTATATATTTTTGACGTCAAGTGCGGAACCAAACCAGTGTTTGATCGGTATTGAAGCAACTATAGAATTTAATTTTTTGAATATTTATGTATTGACTACGTTTTCGGTTAGCTACGTCTTAGATTTCCACCTATGAGTAGCGTAGGGCCGGATCGTTTTTCCGCAAGACTAAGCTTAAATTTCAGGCTAATTTTTTAGCATAAGTTAGGTTCAGGTAATATGCCTAAGCTTAGTTAACAGTTTGTACACTGAGGTTTACACTTAAGAATATGTTTATGCTGCTGTACGGGCCCTCAGCTATGTTTGGGTTTTGGTGTCGGACGAGCTATTCTTAACAGAGCAAAAAAATATCAAAACAATTAGTAATGAAATGGTGGATGCTACTATTTAGATTCGCTTATTTTATTGAGTACTATGATATGATAGAACACTGCTGTTTAATTAAGGGACTGCGTAGAACTCTACAATATGTCTGCTGTTTGATACGACATGCTGTTTGATATGACATATCAACATGCTAATAAAAAAGAGATTGTATTTTTAGTTACTAGCTGATAGAAATTAGTTTCTTGATACGAAACGCTAACTATTCTACGTTTAACGGAGTTATGATGTATAGTTAGGGCGAAGCTGATCCAGTGCTCTGAGAAATGGCAAGCTTATCCAGTGCTCTGAGAATTGGCAAGCTGCTTTGAGAATTTGCAAGGATCCATATATATCATGTATACTGCGTTAGTAAATCACTAATTCAGTCAACTGTACAAACAATTTTTACTGAAACTGTGAATAATAATACAAACAGGCATACTGCAACTAAAGTTAACAGTCATACACCCCTTACCGTCCAGTTCCGACATATAAATTTGAGGGACAGTTGGGAGTTGGGACAGCGGGGCAATTGGGAAATTGGGACAGCGGGACAGTTAGGACAGCGGAATAGTTGGGACAGCGGGACAGTTGGTCAGGACAGCGGAACTGTTGGTCAGGACAGCGGAACTGTTGGGACAGCGGGACAGTTGGACTGTTGGACGGTTGGGACACCAAAACAGTTGGGACAACGGGAAAGTTGGAACAACGGGACAGTTGGAACAGTAGGACAGTTTGGACAGCGGTACAGTTGGGACAGCGGTACAGTTGGGATAGTGGGACGGTTTGCAAAGCGGGACAGTTGGGATAGTGGAACAGTTGGGGCTGCGAGACAGTTGGGACAGTGGAGCAGTTGGGATATGGGACAGTTCGCACATTTGGGACAGCGGGACAGTTTGGACAGCGGAACAATTGAGACAGTGGGACAGTTGGGGCCGCAAAACAGTTGGGACAGCGATACAGTTGAGACAGCGGGACAGTTGAGACAGTTGGGAAAACGGGACAGTTCTCACAGTTGGGACAGCGGGACAGTTCGGACAGCGGGAGAATTGGGACAGCGGGACAGTTGGGACAGCGGAAAAGTTGGGACAGTTGGGATAGCGGGACAGTGTGACAGCGGAACAGTTGAGACAGTTAGGACAGCAGAACAGTTGGGACAGCGAGACAGTTGGATATAATTGGACCGTTGGAAGATCAAGGCAGTTGGGACAACGGGAAAGTTGGGACAGCGGGATAGTTGGGAGAGCGGGACAGTTTGAAAAGCGGGACAGTTGGGATAGTGGAGCAGTTGGGACTGCGGGACAGTTGGGACAGTGGAGCAGTTGGTATACGGCACTGTTCGCACAATTGGGACAGCGGAACAGTTGGTACAGCGGGACAGTTGGGATAGCGGGACAGTTGGGACAGCGGTTCAGTTGGGACAGTTGGGACAGCGGAACAGTTGAGAGGGCAGGACAGTTGGGACTGTTGGGACAGTGGGACAGTTGAGACAGTCGGGACAGCGGGACAGATCAAGGGCTTCCACTTTTCCAGGGTGGAAAACTTACGACCAGGAGTGCATCGCAGCCAATTCTGTATGACGACCTGATTTTTCACTGGTTGGTAGGAAAAATCGCCGCCATAGGTTTTGCTGTGGAAAAGTGGAAAATTCATAAGCCTGCATATTCCCTGGTTCGGTAGGGAAAAATCTGTAGTGTAAAGTTTGTTTAGAAAACGGGAAAAGTGGAAAATTTAAAAGCTTACATTATTCCTCGGTTGGTAGGGAAAATTTGAAGCATAGGTTTTGGTTGGAAAACGGGAAAAGTGGAAAATTTAAACGCTTTGATTTTCCCTTGGTTGGTAGGGAAAATCTGTAGTGTAAAAGTTTGTTTGGAAAACGGAAAAAGTGGAAATTTTAAAAGCTTACATTATTCCTGGGTTCGTAGGGAAAATTTGAAGCATAGGTTTTGGTTGGAAAAGAGGAAAAGTGGAAAATTCGAACGCCTTGGTTTTTTCTGTTGGTAGGGAAAATCTGTAGTGTAAAAGTTTGTTTGGAAAACGGAAAAAGTGGAAATTTTAAAAGCTTACATTATTCCTGGGTTGGTAGGGAAAATTTGAAGCATAGGTTTTGGTTGGAAAACGGGAAAAGTGGAAAATTTGAACGCCTTGATTTTCCCTGTTGGTAGGGAAAATCTGTAGTGTAAAAGTTTGTTTGGAAAACGGAAAAAGTGGAAATTTTAAAAGCTTACATTATTCCTGGGTTGGTAGGGAAAATTTGAAGCATAGGTTTTGGTTGGAAAACGGGAAAAGTGGAAAATTTAAACGCCTAGATTTTCCCTTGGTATGTAGGGAAAATCTGCAGCATAGGTTTTGGTTGGAAAACGGAAAAATAGAAAAATTTTAAACGCCTAAATTTACCCTGGGTTGGTAGGAAAATTCTGAAGCATTGGTTTTGTTTTTAAAACGGGAAAAGTGGAAAATTTCTACGTCTAGATTTCCCCTTGGTTGGAAGGGAAAATGTAAAGCATAGCTTTTGTTTGGAAAATGGGAAAAGTAGAAAATTCCAATGGAACGATTTAACAACACATAGCAGATATTTGCTAAAATTAACAAGTTAAATATCATTTCAACGACCTGATTTCACCTCACCTGCGACATCATCTCCGGTTCAGGCTACTTTTGTTCACTTCCGGCTCCGGATCTGGCATTTTTCATCTCCGGTTGCATCCTACAAACTAACAGGCAATATATTTCGACACTGGTGAAAACAAGAAAACGCGGAGCGGAACAGTGCAATGAACAAAATCTACGTTAGACAGTTAAACCTAAATGAGCAGAGCATTTACCCGAAATAATATATGACTATTAAATATATCAGATTATGATAGTCCCAGCACAAGATTGGTCAAAACAAGATACCACCGAGTGGCCCAGTATTATCAGAAAATAAGTCTGTTAACAAAGTCGACACTTTGAGTGACGCCTTAAGGTTGTAAAAAAAGTTTTAATTTGTTTTAAAGACGTTGTTGGCTAATGGCCGGAAAGCCGAGGAAACATAAATATATCAAATTTGGTCGTCGCTGACTTCCAACCAAGGGTAAATCTAGGCGTTTAAATTTTCCACTTTTCCAATTTTCAACCAAAACCTATGTTTCATATTTTCCCTACCAACCTAAGGTGAATCTAGGCCTTTAAATTTTCCACTTTTCCCGTTTTCAACCAAAACCTATGCTTCAGATTTTCTTTACCAAGCCAGGGTAAGTCTAGGCATTAAAATTTTCAACTTTTCCCGTTTTCCAACCTAAACCTATGCTTCAGATATTCCCCACCAACCCAGGGTAAATCTAGGCCTTTAAATTTTCCACTTTTCCCGTTTTCCAACCAAAATCTATACTTCAGATTTTCCCTACCAAGCCAGGGTAAATCTTGGCATTAGAATTTTCCACTTTTCCCGTTTTCCAACCGAAACCTTTGCTTCAAGGTTTCCCTACCAACCCAGGATAAAAATTTAGGCATTGAAATTTTCCACTTTTCCTGTTTTCCAATCAAAACCTATGCTTCAGATTTTCCCTACCAACCCAGCGAAAAAACCAGGCATTAGAATTTTCCACTTTTCCCGTTTTCCAACCAAAACCTATGCTTCAGATTTTCCTTACCAACCCAGGGGAAAAATCTGGGCATTAGAATTTTCCACTTTTCCCGTTTTCCAACCAAAACCTATGCCCTACGCTTGAATTTTCCACTTTTCCACTTTTCCCGTTTTCCAACCATCGCTTTAGATTTCTCTTTACTAACCAACAAAATAT
>JASANG010000653.1:0-22723 GCA_030248215.1 Enoplolaimus lenunculus
ATCAAACTTATATCAGAATTACGACGTTTTTCATCGTTGCAGGTTGTTATATTCGGACTTTATATTCTTGTTTACTGTTTAGAATGTTCAAATTTGGGCCAAAAGAAAGCATGCGGTCATTGTAAATTTGAGTACTATATGTGTGTAAATGGCGGCAGATGGGCAAAGGAATCATGCGGCCCAGGCCAGTTGTTTGATTCTAACACATTAACGTGTGGATTTCCTGAAGATATCGGTTGCGCAGGTTTGTTTATTTATCTTTATACTGCAATTAATGTTAGGCATAGTTCACCCGTCCGAATATATAACTTCTTCCTATTTAGGTGCGGAAAATAAAATTAAATACACTGCCAAATTTGTTTTAGTGGAACGCAGTTTTCTTTGGTTTTGCCAATAAAATTGAAAGATGACGAAGCAAACTTATTTGTTTGAGTATTGGCTTGTAAGCTACTGTTGTCGTAGGTTGATATATTTGATGTGGCAAAATATACATATAAAATATACTACTTTTTGTACAGATCATTGTTTCAATGTACATCAACTCCTTTTAAATATCCATAAACAATAAATGTTAATTAATTTAGGAACCACTGAACCCATTCGAACAACTACAGGTACGCAGTCTAATATATAATTCCTCAAGTTGCGATGTCATTGACAACATTAATTTTGGTGTATATTCAAGGTTATTAATGGTTTGAGCGCGTTTAAATTATCAACTCTCCGCTGCTACAATTTAATAAATAAATGTGTACTTACACAAAATAGAGCTTGTAATAGTTTCTCCTTATATTTAGGAACAACTACAGCAAGCACTACATTGACAACGAGTAAGTTTACTAGATCTTATGATCGTCATATACTTTAACAATCATGTATTATAAAATTATAAAACTAATTGAGATAAAAACAAGTTGCTTGTCTTTCGTTAAATAGATATAATACTAATTGAATGAAATGTCAACATTTTATAAACTGGAACGTTCTGCAGTCTGAAAACAATCGATATTCCCATAACTGCGAGCAGTCAAACATGATTTTGCGAAACTATCATTGTAATACAATCTAATCGTTACAAAATATCTTATATTGCTGATAGGTAATTTGCGAATAATTTCAATCTATGATTTGCCAATTTAACTCACAAGTTTACTTTGTTTTATGTTTATTTTCAGCCTCACCAAGCGTTTTGTGCCCACCTCCTCCGACAAAAGGTTGGCATCGCATTTATAGTGTATTTTTGTAAGACCGATCCTATAACATTCTAAAATTCATTTAAGCAAATGTTTGTCACAATTGGTCATAGTTTCTAAGTCTAAAAATGAAATTAGTTTGGCGAAAAACTTAAAAGAAGTAAACCAGCATAATTTCCTGCTATAATACGTAATTTTAAGTTGAACCGAATATAATGTTAAAATAACTTTTACGGAGCACACACACTATAAAACTGTCTTGTAAAATGCATGCATACGTAAAGTTTCAAATCTCACAAATTTTTATATAAATGGAAGCGTAAATAAAATAAACTGAATTGTCGAAGATGTAATTATGAAAGGTTTGTATTAAACTTATATCAGAATTACGACGTTTTTGATTGTTGCAGGTCGTTATATTCGGACTTTATATTTATTGTTTACCGTTTAGAATGTTCAACTTTGGGCCAAAAGAAAGCATGCGGTCATTGTAAATTTGAGTACTATATGTGTGTAAATAGCGGCAGATGGGCAAAGGAATCATGCGGTCCCGGCCAGTTGTTTGATTCTAACACATTAACGTGTGGATTTCCTGAAGATATCGGTTGCGCAGGTTTGTTTATTTATCTTTACACTGCAATTAATGTTAGGCATAGTTCACCCGTCCGAATATATAACTTCTTCCTATTTAGGTGCGGAAAATAAAATTAAATACACTGTCAAATTTGTTTTAGTGGAACGCAGTTTTCTTTGGTTTTGCCAATAAAATTGAAAGATGCCGAAGCAAACTTATTTTAGTATTGGCGTGTAAGCTACTGTTGTCGTAGGTTGATATATTTGATGTAGCAAAATATACATATAAAATGTACTCCTTTTTGTGCAGATCAATAAACTCTCTTTTAAATATTCATAAACAATAACTTTTAATTAATTTAGGAACCACTGAACCCATTCGAACAACTACAGGTACGCAGTCTAATATATAATTCCTCAAGTTGCGATGTCATTGACAACATTAATTTTGGTGTATATTCAAAGTTATTAATCGTTTTGAGCGCGTTTAAATTATCAGCTCTCTACTGCTACAATTTAATAAATAAATGTGTTCTTACTCAAAATAGCGCTGGTGATAGTTTTTCCTTTTATTTAGGAACAACAACAGCAAGCACTACATTGACAACGAGTAAGTTTACTAAATCTTATGATCGTCACTATACTTAAACAGTCATGTATTATAAAACTAATTGAGATAAAAACAAATTGCTTGTCTTTCATTAAATAAATATACTAATTGAATGAAATATCAACATTTTATAAACTGAAACGTTCTGCTGTCTGAAAACATCGATATTCCCAGAACTGCGAGCAGTCAAACATCATTTTGCGAAACTATCATTGTAATACAATCTAATCATTACAAAATATCTTTTATTGCTGATAGGTAATTCGCAAATAATTTCAGTCTAGGATTTGCCAATTTAACTCACAAGTTTATTTGGTTTTATGTTTATTTTCAGCCTCACCAAGCATTTTGTGCCCACCTCCTCCGACAAAAGGTTTGCAACGCATTTATAGTGTATTTTCGTAAGACTGATCCTAACATTCCAACAATTCATTTAAGTAAATGTTTGTAACAATTGGTCATGATTTCGAAGTCTATAAATGATATTAGTTTGGCGAAAACTTAAAATAATTAAATCAACATAATTTACTGCTTTAATACATAATTTTTAGTTGAGCCGAATATAATGTTAAAATAACTCACGGCAGAACACACTATAAAACTGTCTTGTAAAATGCATACATACGTAAAGTTTCAAATCTCACAAATTTTTATATAAACGGAAGCGTAAATAAAATAAACTGAATTGTCGAAGATGAAATTATGAAAGGTTTGTATTTAACTTATATCAGAATTACGACGTTTTTGATTGTTGCAGGTCGTTATATTCGGACTTTATATTTATTGTTTACCGTTTAGAATGTTCAACTTTGGGCCAAAAGAAAGCATGCGGTCATTGTAAATTTGAGTACTATATGTGTGTAAATGGTGGCAGATGGGCAAAGGAATCATGCGGTCCTGGCCAGTTGTTTGATTCTAACACATTAACGTGTGGATTTCCTGAAGATATCGGTTGCGCAGGTTTCTTTATTTATCTTTACACTGCAATTTATATTAGACATAGTTCATCCGTCCGATGATATAACTTCTTCCTATTTAGGTGCGGAAAATAAAATAAAATACACTGTTTGTTTGTTTAAGTGGTAATCAGTTTCCTTTAGTTTTGTAAGTAAAATGAAAGATGACGTAGCAAACTTATTTGTTTAACTATTGGCTTGTAAGCTACTGCTATCGTAGGTTAATATATTTGAGACAGCAAAATATTCATATAAATTGTACTACTTTTTCTCCAGATCATAGTTGTGAGTTCACAACACGGGTGCGCAAATTTCATATTGTTTGGAGCACAAAACAAAACATCAAACAAAACGGTATTGCCGTTTTAAATCAAGTACCAACCATACATATTAATCTGTAGTAAGAAAATATAAACAAAAATGTAATTGTTTCCATGCAAAACGTTCAACCGAATAGCAGGAAAACAATTTTATACCAATGTCCAGGATTTGCCCCATCAGAATTTTTTTGTGATAAAATGGTAAGGTCCCTACTTACAATTCTTCCTCCCAGAAAATGTTTTGTGAACAAAATTAAGGTCCGTAAATTTTACTCAAGAATTATTTGTGATAAATAGATAATGTCTTTACCTTGCAATTTTCCCCATCAGAAAGCTTTCTGGTTATAAAATGATAAGGTCCCTTTACCTTACAATTTCTCCACGTCACAAAATCTTTTGGTGAAAAAAAGATAAGACTTCAACCTCACAATTTCTTCACACGGCAAATAAAATTTTAAACACTAATAAGGCTTAGGCTTTGGCGAGACAACGCTTCAATTTCTTCCGGCGGCCGCCCCCGCCCCCGCCCGCCCCACGCGCGCGGAACGGGCTGGCGCCGGCCCCCGGGCCGCCCCCCCCCCCCCCAAACAGAGCAAATTTTGTACATACATAAAATCAGAAAATTAACTCTTGAATATAAGACAACTATTGACAACAGTATTTTTTGAATATAAGACTTTGATGTTTTAGCCATTTTAAACTCGAAGTTCTGACCTGTTTAATGCTATTAATGTCTGAAATACAAATATTTATGTCATGAAAATTTAAGAAAGTAGGATTCTTGAAATTTCAAGACAATAGCAATGTAACACCCAAACATATTCCTAACTTTAAACCCTCCTCAACGTAATAAACACAAGTTTATAACAATGCTTAGTCCTAAGCCTAAGTACGAAATTAGTCTAAAATTTAAGTGTACTCTATGATGGTCAGTGGAATAGCAAAAACTAGCGAATCCAGAGGGGGGCAGGCGGGCGTACGCCATACGTCGGACATTTTTTATGACAAATTCTTTTTCTAAGAAAATTTTTTGGTGAAGAAGTGCATTTCGAAACATTTGTGAGCCAGCCCCCGTCAGACATTTCTGGATCCTCTGCTGAAAACCTGGAACCACTAACAGGAACATGGGTTGATGTTTGTACAATTTAGCGTAAGTAAATTTCAAAGTGGTTTTTTTGTTCGAAAGTTAAACGGCTCATGTATATATAGTTCGAGGGAAGGGTGACATTCAATAGAATCTCTGTTGCAGTGATTTAAATCAAACTGAGACAAACCAGATCAACTCAATCTCAGATGGCCACCGCTAGTGTTTATAAGACCGTAGCAATATTTAAAACCGAATACCTAGAACTATTGAGGCACTCGCATAATAAGCAACGATTTGTCAAATTGTATGTTTTACGTTCATAACAACCAACTGGTGAGTCAGGGTGTTCCCTTAGAGCAACAACTTAAAACAAGTGTTTGAGAAACGAAAATTGAGGTTCGGAAACCTAAAAAAACGCAAAGTCAAGTTTCGCATATCCAAAATAAAGAATTTAATTTCGGATATTCGGATTAATAATCCGGCAAAAATTGTCAGATATTCTGACATTTAAAAATATCGATGTCCATCATTAATAAAAGTTTTAGTTGCTGTCTTGAAGTGCATATTTTAAATAATGTTTGTATCTTCTCTTGAAATTCAGCGCAAGACCTAGCGGAGCACACTCACTCCACGTACAGCTTTAAAAAGAAATTCCGGTACTTTTTAAGCTCTAGCTCCCGAAAAGGTGTTTATCTAGTATGAAACGTAGCAGTGTAGTAATATAAAATGTATCGAACGATGATAGGCTGGACATGGACCTGTAGCTAAGGATTGGGCCAAGGGAAGCTCAGCCCACCTAAACAATTTTGGTCCAGCTAAAGAATTTTCAACTTTGCTTGTAAGTAAACAAATCAATAATGTAACACAACGCACTATTTCAGTCGGCACTACTAGGAACACGTTCCTAAGTTCGTAATTACCTAAGCAAGAAAATACTGTATACTTCTACCGGAACGCGCACAGTACATACACTAATCAATTAAAGTCAATATACCAACGCCGAAAATGAAATACGGTACACAATCCAAAACTTCTATGACGATCACAAACCTCTTTGATGCAAAAATGATACCTACTACTGTCACCCAAAAATGATATTCAACTCACATTGACCACGTTCAAGAGCAATTCAAAATATTAACTGCTACAGCCACCCTTAGGGTGGCACACGAAAAGAACGTCGACTAATATACGTAAACACCCAATTACGAGATTACCAAAAAATACTGAGTAAATACACCTAGACTGTCCTTGCGGAACACTCGAATTTTTGTGTCAATAGGTAGTTCGCAATATCACCAAACGAATACACGCACCAACAACCGTGAACTTATAACCAATTGGCGTTAAATTCAACTATTTACGGCCGCAAATATGTTTGTCCCCTCGATTAAGTCAAGCCAAAACTACGCTCGTTAGGCATAGCTGCAAATTCTTCGTGCTCAAGAATAACGAAATTATTCGTGTATACAATTCAACAGAAGCTGGAATTTACATCGCTGTTACTAGCATAGACAGATCGCTAACTTTACAAAAAACGAAAAATAAATCTGTGTTTACAATAATTCATTAAACCTAAATATTTGTACATTTTTTTCAATACAAACACTATTGTTACCAGGATGCGAGAAAAAGGGCAATAGTTGCAATTACTTTCGCACCGTAATGTATAATACCTAAGACCGTCCAAAAAACACAAACGGCGATACGCTAATGAATATAAAATGAAAGCATACAACCCAGTGAATCAGAGGTCAACGAAATCCCCAAAGTCCTTTAAAAGATTTTAAATAGTACATTGCGATAATGAGACGGCGTACATTTAATAAGTTACAATATGAAAATGGTAAAAACACGGGGGCCCCATGCTTATTGTAAACTTGCTGAATTTTATATCGCACTGTAAAATGTTGTAATTTCACTGTACAATTCTGTATTTCAGATACGCCTGGACTACTTTGCCCTGTTCCGCCAGCTACAGGTAAAATATAAAACGAGTTTTAGCGCATATAACTAGGAATAGGCTCATCCTTACGCCTAATACTTATGCTTACTGTTAGACATAGGCTTAGAAATATGCTTATACTACGGTTGCGCCCTGTTCTGATTGATACAGATTACGCTGCAAAAAATGGTGAGTCAATTTGACTCATCATTCTTGCAATGTATGTGTGCCGCGTCTTTCTGACCCAATCAGGGGCTGCTTGTTGGTGTTCTTTCCTGAGATTGTGTGGTACAAAATGTGCCAGCGCCGTTGTCTTTTTTTGCCTATCCCTATCTTATTTAGTGGGGTCAAGTTTACATTCATTACGCGTTGACTTTTTTTACAAATATAAGTGGGTCATTTTTAAGAGTATAAGGGTATATTTTTTCAAACTGTGCTCACGCGGCAAACAATTCGACCTGGTTCAGATACCCAAACTGCTAAAAATTTTTAGGACCGAAATCAGAACACTGAAATTGGCCTCGGAGGCAACTAGGGAAGCGTGACCAACTCATAAATCCCACCAAAAAATTGAGATTTGTAGCGCTAAGGGAGTCTTAAGTTACTTTTGTGCGGAAACCGATGACACAGGACTGACAGGATGTGCCCCCGAATCGAAATTCTTCGATACGCCACTGGTATTCAACAGCATATGAATTTCAGTGTCTGTAGTGCAAATTGTGACACCTCTAAATATTGGGATTGTCCTAAAATAGCACGCGCGCTGAGTACATTTATTTCTACACAGAATGTTTCCAGATGCGTACTCTTGTTAAAGAGCATCATGAACTTTGGATAGTAGTTGTTACAGAAAATGCCGACAGTGCAAAAAATGGTGATTCAAATTGACTCTTTCTGAAATAGGCTTTTCGGGACTACACAAACTGAGTCAAATTCGACTCGGCCAGAGTCAAATTAGACTCTCACTGAGCGACTTGGGTGAATAATATTTCACTGTGGCGGAGTCGAATTTGATTCAGCTTGTGTAGTCCGGAAAAGCCTCTTTCGGAGAGAGTCTATTAGACTCGCCATTTTTTGCAGTGTTCACAGATTAATATTTGATTTGATTTATCTTTTGTCAGCATACTTTTATTAGTAAATTTCATATGACTATCGAATGGTGGATCACAAGTCCTACTTAATAGGCATATACATCTTTATACATTTGTATAAAGTCACAAAATATTTCACTGCACGAAATTTCTGAAACACCCGGCAAACTTTCTACCTGAAGCGGGAAATTGGTTGTTTTCTATCGGAGCCGGACGCAGGCCTCCGGTTGGACCCTGGTGCAAAAACAGAAACATTGGCCCTAAAAGCTAACAAACTTGAACAATCCAAATCTATAATCTCAAGCCAAATTTCAATGTTTGTTTTAAAATGCTAACACTGGGATTCAAACCTAAACTATGCAGCAAAGTCTAACAGCAATAAGGGTGCCGCTATACTTTTTCATGTGCCGCCGTCCGGCACCGTCCGGCATCGGTCCATCACCGTCCGTCACCATCATAACAGCGCCGGACGACATCAAAAGTATAGCGCCGCCCTATGTAATTATTCACCGCAAATTTAAAATTAAGAATTATATATTTTTTTAAGTTTGCGCTGACGGTTCATATTTGGCGTGTGGAAAATGTAAAACCGAATACTATCAATGCGATCATTCTCATTGGATAATTCGTCCGTGCGGTCCTGGCACCGAATGGAACAGTGCAATCAACAACTGCGATTGGCCACAAAACATCGGATGTGCACCTTTGCCAACTGGAAGCGGTAAATATGCGAGGAAGCTGAAAGAATACAAAGTTCGCCGGCTTTGAAGCCAAACGCACAATTTTGCAACGAAATCTTGACACACAATTTCAGTTTTAATTTTTGCTGCGGGGACATGGTATGCATGACCAACCTTCGTTCCGCCTGTGGTCGATATGTGAAATAGTTAATATTTTGATATTATAGCATATACTTTGGTCCATGTAAAGGTCATCGGCGGAACGTTTTTTGTGTGGAAATATAAAAGAGTACACTTAAGCTTTAGACTAATTTTTTGCTTGGCTTAGGCTGACTCTTAGGAATATGCTCATTCATACGCTTAGGTTTAGGCTTAGGCTTAGGCTGATGCTTCGGAATATGCTTGTAATGCGGTTCCTGCCCCTGTTCTTTACACTGGCCGAAGTATTAATACTTTCAGAAGTGAAAATATTTTAAGATTTGTTAAAGAACTCAGTTAACAAATTTCAAACCTTAAAGTGTCTACTTTTAGTCTACAGGCTGAGGCCAAAGCTTAAACCATACATCGGCTTCTCGGCTAACAGTGCCGGTCTGTGTGAAGATCATTGGCGGAATGTTTTTCTGCGGGGCTGCAATAGAATACGCTTAAGCTCTATAGACTATTTTTTGCTTTCGGCTAGGGCTTTAGTTTCAGCTCGGGTATATGCTCATTTTTACGCTTTAGTGTTAGGCTTAGGAATATGCTTATACTATTGTTACAGCCCCATGTTCTAATCACTGGTCACAGTGCCAACTACAATGTTTCATAAAATTGTATTTTTTTCTAAATTAAATTTGTGGTTGGCTTCGAATTTTAAACTGAATTTTAAATTTTGAACAAATTTCAGTTTCAACAACAACAACAACAACAACAACAACTACAACAACAACAACTGCAATGTCAAGTACAACGGAAACAGGTAAGTAATTAATTAACATAAAAATTTGCGAAACCTAAACTTCCTAGCCGGTTTAGCCGCAGTTCGGTCAATCAAAGAAAGTTTTGCATTCCGCAAGTCGACTATAGCCTGTATTTTGCATAATGCAGACGCGAAATGCAAACGGTATATAGTTTCTTTATATCTTTCACACTGAGATATAATTTCAGTTCACTGATCCGACGCTTAGTCGTTATGTTGAGTGCTTAAGCCGTCCTGCACTCGTTTAGGACTGTTCAATTTCCTCACATCAGCGATGCTCAGCCAATACGTTCAACTCACCAGACCGTTGTTGTTGCGACCATTTGTGGTCCTCGTCTTATGTTCGCAGGCCCGTAACCAGAACGTGTCCCTAGGAGACTCAGCTTCCACCCGGAAGAATTTTTCGCCCCACTAGAAAACTTACATCCTTAAATAAGTACATAAATTTTTGCTAAAATGAAGATACAAAAGGTATCATGTGTCGTATCAGCAAATTTTTCATGAGCCACTGTAGTCATGACCCATGTTCATTTTAGAGACTGTATTTTATGATTTAGGCTTAGGCATACACTTTTTTCAACGTTTACAGTACGCATACATTTAGGAACAACATGCTTAATCTACAGTTATGGTCCTAAAATTATAACATTGGCTCAATTTTGAAACATGCTACACTGTCAATTCTAATGAGTTGAATTTAACTCCGAATGAGCGGAATCTAGTGCTCACAGGTCTGAGCTCTGGATAATGCATTTCAGAACTCAAAATTCTGAATTGACTGATCGTATTGTGAGTTAATTAATTAACTCAATGGGCGGAATTAGATCAGCTCAGAGCGAGATGAGGTTTCCTAAACTCAGAAATAACCAGGAAATGACTAATTCACTCTCCGCGTTGATTAATCAACTACTCATCGAAATTTAAAATAAACGTTGCATTTTCGCAATTAGCTATGTATTTTTTTCTTTCAGACGAAAGCTATATTTGTCTATGTGATCCTGGTTGGTACGGCAAACACTGCGATCATCATTACAATCCATGTGATAATGCAACTGCAAACAACTGTGGTTGCGGCAGTACATGCGTTGATAACGGTGATGGTAAGTCGTTTTTGACTTAGGCATTTTTTGCAATTCAAAAATCTGTGCCAGTCGTGTGTTAACCAGCAGTTATCTTCTATACCGTCTTGTTCGTTTCGCTCGCGATGTTTTCTTCACAGTTTTTCACACACGGTGGTAAAACGTTGATTTGTGATCCAGCGATCGGATCGCGATTTCAAATCCAGACACAAAATTTAAACTTTTTCATTTTATGACATAAAAATATTAATCATATGAACACGATAGTGTTCATATATATCTTAAGTCTTTTAGTTTTCATGTTTCTTACCTATTTCGTTTATTTTTCCTTCTCTCATTTCCAAGTTTCCAAAACCCTTCAGTAGTTCTCAATATTACAGAGTACGAAATTTTCCATTTTGGTTCAGCACTTTTTTCCCGTGCTTTTTTTCGGTATAACTTTCCCACTTTTCTTTTTTCCCGGTTTTTCCCCAAATTCGTTTCACCCCAACGGTTGGTTTCACCACAGTGGTACCCCGGTTTTCACCCCAACGGTTTTCACCCCAACGGTTTTCACCACGTGACCCCGTTGTTTCACCCCAACGGTTGTTTCACCCAACTTCACCCGTTGCCCACTCCCCTTTCCCCCCTTCCCAACCATCGACCCCCGTTGGTTTCAACCCAACAGTCGTTTCACCATACGGTGTTTCCCCGGTGTTCACCCCGGTGTTACCCTTTCACCCAACGTTGTTTCCCCCAACGTTTATTTCCCCAACGGTTCCCCCAACATGGTTTTAAACAAACGATTCCCGGTTTTCACCGCAACGGTTAGTTTCCCCAACGGTTCCCTTAACGGTGATTTCACTCCCGGTTGTTCCCCCGGTGTTTCACCCCAACGGTTGTTTCACCCAACGGTTGGTTTCCCAACGGTTGTTCCCCCGTCCCACGACCCCACCGTTTCCCGTTTCCCGTGTTTCACCCAAACGATTGCTTTCCCCAACGGTTGTTCACCGCAACAGTTAATTCACCCCACGGTGGTTCACCGCACGGTTGGTTTCACCCCATCGTTGATTTCACTCCAACGATTGTTCCCCCCGTTGTTTCACCCCAACGGTTGGTTTCACCCCAACGAGTGGTTTCCCCACGGTTGGTTTCACCCCAACGGTTACCACGGTTGGTTTACCACGTATTTCACCCCGTGTTTCCGCACGGTTGGTTCCCCGGTTGGTTTCCCCCCAACGGTTAGTTCCCAGGTTGGTTTCACCCTAACGGTTGGTTTCACCCCAACGATGTTTCCCCCCGGGTGGTTTCACCTTAGGTTTTTCCTCCGGTTGGGTTCTCCCAAGGGTTGTTTCACCCCAACGATTGGTTTTCCCCAACGGTCACCCCACAGTCGGTTCACCCCCGGTGGTTCCAGTCGGTCCCCCACGGTTGGTTTCAACCCAATGGTTGTTCACCCCAACGGTTGGTTTCCCACGGTTGGTTCTCCCACGGTTGTTCCCCCAACGGTTGGTTCCTACGCTTTTCACCCCAACGAGTGGTTTCACCCAAACGATTGCTTTTACCCCAACGGTTGGTTTCACCGCAACGGTTAGTTTACCCCAACGGTTGGTTTCATCGCACGGTTGGTTTCACCCAACGGTTGATGTCACTCCAACGATTGGTTTCACCGCAACGGTTGGTTTCACCCCAACGTTTGGTTTTACCCCAAAGGTTGGTTTCACCCCAACGGTTGGTTTCACACCCACAGTTGGTTTCACCACAACATTTGGTTTCTTCCCAACGGTTAGGTTCACACCAACTGTTGTTTTCACACCAACGGTTGGTTTCCCCAACGGTTGCTTTCACCCCAACGATTGGTTTCACCCCAATGATTGTCCCCCCAACGGCTAGTTTCACCCCAACGGTTGGTTTCACCCCAACGGTTGGTTTAAACGATTGGTTTCACCCCAACGATTGTTTTCCCCCAACGGTTAGTTTCACCTAACGGTTGGTTTCACCCCAACCGTTGGTTTCCCCCAACGGTTGGTTCACCCCAACGGTTGGTTCACCCCAACGGTTGGTTTCACGCACGGTTGGTTTCTCCGCACGGTTGTTTCACCCAACGGTTGATTTCACTCCAACGATTGGTTTCACCCAACGGTTTTCACCCCAACGTTGGTTTCACCCCACGGTTGGTTCATCCGCACGGTTGGTTCACCACGGTTGATTTCACTCCAACGATTGGTTTCACCCCAACGGTTGTTTCCCCCAACGGTTGGTTTTACCCAACGGTTGGTTTCACCATTTCCCCGACAGTTGGTTCACCCCAACAGTTGGTTTCTTCCAACGGTTAGTTTCACCCCAACGGTTGGTTCACCCCAACGGTTGTTACCCAACGGTTGTTTCACCCAACGGTTGGTTTCACCCCAACGATTGGTTTCACCCCAATGATTGTTCCCCCACGGCTAGTTTCACCCCAACGGTTGGTTTCACCCAACGGTTGGTTACCAACGATTTCACCCCAACGATTGTTTTCCCCCCAACGGTTAGTTTCACCCTAACGGTTGGTTTCACCCCAACCGTTGGTTTCACCCCAACGGTTGGTGTCACCCCAACGGTTGGTTTCACCCCAACGATTGGTTTCACCCCAATGATTGGTTCCCCCCAACGGCTAGTTTCACCCAAACGGTTGGTTTCACCCCAACGTTTGTTTTCACCCCAACGATTGGTTTCACCCCAACGATTGTTTTCCCCCCAACGGTTAGTTTCACCCTAACGGTTGGTTACACCCCAACCGTTGGTTTCACCCCAACGGTTGGTTTCACCCCAACGGTTGGTTTCACCCCAACGGTTGGTTTCCCCCCAACGGTTAGTTTCACCCCAAGGGTTGGTTTCACCCTAACGGTTGGTTTCACCCCAACGATTGGTTTCACCCGCACGGGTGGTTTCACCTTAAAGGTTTATTTCACTCCAACGGTTGGTTTCACCCCAAGGGTTGGTTTCACACCAACGATTGGTTTTACCCCAACGGTTGGTTTCACCCCAACAGTCGGTTTCACCCCAACGGGTGGTTTCAACCCAACAGTCGGTTTCACCCCAACGGTTGGTTTCAACCCAATGGTTGGTTTCACCCCAACGGTTGGTTTCATCCCAACGGTTGGTTTCATCCCGACGGTTGGTTTCACCCCAACGGTTGGTTTCACTCCAACGCTTGGTTTCACC
This sequence comes from Enoplolaimus lenunculus, assembly GCA_030248215.1. NCBI lineage: Eukaryota > Metazoa > Nematoda > Enoplea > Enoplida > Thoracostomopsidae > Enoplolaimus > Enoplolaimus lenunculus. The sequence goes on from JASANG010000653.1 coordinate 13,676, forward strand.
CCAACGAGTGGTTTCACCCAAACGATTGCTTTTACCCCAACGGTTGGTTTCACCGCAACGGTTAGTTTCACCCCAACGGTTGGTTTCATCCGCACGGTTGGTTTCACCCCAACGGTTGATTTCACTCCAACGATTGGTTTCACCCCAACGGTTGGTTTCACCCCAACGGTTGGTTTTACCCCAACGGTTGGTTTCACCGCAACGGTTGGTTTCACCCGCACAGTTGGTTTCACCCCAACAGTTGGTTTCTTCACAACGGTTTGTTTCACCCCAACGGTTGGTTTCACCCCAACGGTTGGTTTCACCCCAACGGTTGCTTTCACCCCAACGATTGGTTTCACCCCAATGATTGGTTCCCCCCCAACGGTTGGTTTCACCCCAACGGTTGGTTTCACCCCAACGGTTGGTTTCACCCCAACGATTGGTTTCACCCCTGATTGGTTCCCCCAACGGCTAGTTTCACCCCAACGGTTGGTTTCACAACGGTTGGTTTACCCCAACGATTGGTTTCACCCCAATGATTGTTCCCCCCCAACGGCTTGTTTCACCCCAACGGTTGGTTTCACCCCAACGGTTGGTTTCACCCCAACGATTGGTTTCACCCCAACGTTTGTTTTCCCCCCAACGGTTAGTTTCACCCTAACGGTTGGTTTCACCCCAACCGTTGGTTTCACCCCAATGGTTGGTTTCACCCCAACGGTTGGTTTCACCCAAACGGTTGGTTTCACCCCAACGGTTGGCTTCACCCCAACGCTTGGTTTCACTCTACCGGCTGGTTTAACGGTTGGTATCACCCCAAAGGTTGGTTTCACCCGAATGGTTGGCTTCACCCCAACGGTTGGTTTACCCAACGAACAATGTCACCCCGTGGTTGTTTCGCCCCAGTGGTTGGTTTTATACAAATGCGTTGGTTAGGCGCTTGTTGTCAGGATAAAAGTTTCTGTCATGCAAACGATTTATTAAAACTCTGTATTTAGTTTAATCAGTCTTCTCATTTTTCATTGTTCAGATTGATGGATTAATCAGCAGCTTGGTAAAGCGGATGAAACTAGAAAAAATTGCTCAGCACTTGAGCAGCATGGGATATGTCTTCTTATTCCTATTAAAAGGATAGTAACTGAGACCAGCACATTCGTTCGATGTAACCTGGAAAATATTAAGAAACAATAGCATTTCCAAAATCATGTTAACTTATTAATTCTTCTGAAATCATATTGCGGATAGCAAAATTTCTGTAATTTTCTTTTTTTGTAACAAACAAATGTTTTGCTTAAACTGAAGTTTTCTACAAGAACGTACTAAAGCTCACCTTTGGCTCTCTATTAACAGTAGTTAATTGAATTTCATAAGAACACTGTATGGCGACATAATTGGTGAGTTCGAGTATTGATGACCAATTTTGTTTTAGATACTTTCTCAAACAAGGCATTGTCACAAAATGACTGGCAATTGATGCTTTAAAAAAACGACTCTTGACTTTAGCCGACTTTCAACCTTAGCGACAAACAAACAAGTTTACAGGTCTACCGAGTTATTTGTTTCACTGCATAATCACGACTAGAGGCTCAAAATCCTCACCGTATTCTGGCAGCATCGACTAATCTGGCAAAAGCAAAGGTCGCTATACTTCAGACGTCAAAAACTTTCAACATAAAAATAGATTTGCTCTCCGCAATATGTTTCAGAAGAATTAATAGTCAACATGATTTTGGACGCCATTGTTTCTTAATATTTTTCCAGGTTACATCGAACGAATGTGCTGGTCTAGTTACTATCCTTTTAATAGGAATATGAAACATATTCCATTCTGCTCAAGTGCTGAGCAATTTTTTCTAGTTTTACAATTGTGTCACGCTTTCCGCTCATTTCATTCGACAATTCTGTACAACGGTTACTGTAACTTATGATAGCCGACACGAGAGTCGGCCCATTTGAAAATCGCTGCTAAAGGTTCCTGATATGGAGACATTGAGTAGCTACATGAAACTTCTAGGATTCGAACTCCGGTGACTGGAGTGGGAGGCGTATACCATCACCACTGAGCTATAGGAGCTTGACGCTCGAGCCCGAGGGGGCTCTCAGGTCTTGTGGTGATTTAGTACTATGTATACGTGTTGCAATTGTTAAACACGGCGCGATATATACTATTTAACGTATATACACTGCGCTTAGTTGCCTACAGGCAACTCAATGTGAGAAGGGGTTATGGTGTCGAGTGCAGTTTAACTGCAGTTCAAAAAATTCAATACGGTTTGAGACTCAAAGAGATCATTTTTACTGTTTTAAGTATTTTAATTTGTGCCCGCAACGTTTAACTACAATTCTCATAAAGAAGCCGTGAAAATAAACTCAGATTATAAATATCACAAACATTAACAATTTTGCGGGGGTTTACGACAAAAAAAACGCAACGATCTTTCAAATTCTAGGGTGGCACTATACGTATCGGGCAGCGCCGTCAGACACCGTGCGGTGTCGTACGTGAATTACTCACGTACAATACCGTATGGGCAGGGCGCAACCGGAGGTGAAAAATACCGGAGCCGGAAGTCAACGAAACTTGCCGGAGTTGGAGGTGAGGCAAGATTAAAAGTAGTAAAAATGATGGTTTACTTAGTTAATTTTAGCCAATATCTGCAAAATGTTGTTAAGTTGTTTGGTTTCACGCTAATTTTCAGCCAAATTTGAGCAATTCTTTTTTATGAAAATTGTGACAGAAGTCTGTAAGCATGTGAGACATGCTTGTCCTGGTGCATATGCAATAAATGCAATGCATATTGTGTTGTACAGTCAACACATATAGTCGACGATAGAAACAGTTGGAGAGGCGGGCTGCGTGGCGCAGTGGTAGAGTGCTCGCTTAAGGATCCATGGGCTAAGAGTTCGATCCCCGTTCAAGCCCGCTTTTCCAGCTGCTTAGTTGAAAGGTTTGATGTCCCGGATCCTACCTAGACTGACATGGGGGCCACGCCGTGAGCGCAATGGTAAACTGCCGCGCTTTGAACACGGTATCCAGTCGAAAATAGGATGGACGGTCAAGGGACGACCTTGCTGAAAATAAGGGCATGTAAGCATGTGAGACATGCTTGTCCTAGTGCATATGCAATAAATGCAATGCACGCTGTGTTGTATGCTTGCTGGCAGCACAATGTCGACACATATAGTCGACGATAGAAACAGTTGGAGAGGCGGGCTGCGTAGCGCCATGGTAGAGTGTTCGTTTAAGGATCCGTAGGCTGAGAGTTCGATCCCCGCTCGAGCCCGCTTTTCCAGCTGCTTAGTAAAAGGTCTGATGTCCCGGATCCTACCTAGACTGACAAAGTCAATCGAAACGCGCTAAAACAGTTAAATTTAGGAAAATTATGCAAAATTTTACTACCGAAGTTGCCGGAACCTCCGGCAAAAATTCTGTCGGAGAGGGCGGCCGATTCCCTGCTGGAGCCGGAGCCGGAGGCAGACCTCCGGTTGTACCCTGCCGTATGGAAACGAACGGCGTCGGACGTCATCAAAAGTATAGCACCATCCTTATGCTGGTATTAATAGCTTTACTGAATTAAAGAACTACGGACACGTTAACAGAAACTGCGGAAGTAATATAATACCAAGTGCAGTAATCTTTAATAATTACGCGTGTATACAGTACAAAATCTCCACACTTCGTTGCAAGCTGTTGTATTCAAACGGTAGTGGTAAAATCTTCACAATAAGTACAAGCTAGTCTGAGATAGGACTATCAGAACTCATAATTCTGACTCATTCTGATTTAATTAATCAACTCCCCTGGAATTCTTAGAGTGAAAATCAGCTCAACTGAGAGTGAGTTAAAGTTAACTGATATTTAACTCAGAAATAACGAAACTTTCCGTCTAACAGTTGATTAATTAACTCATTGGAATTTATAGTTTTAAGCGGTGATCGTAAACGCCTTTCGTCCCAGACAATCTGGTTTCGAATCCTAAATTAAAATATTAGATTTGTGATAAAATAGAAGAAATGTTCATTTGAGAAATTGTTTTGACAATTTTTATACTTGCATAATTTTTCAGTTTTGTCAAATTTTAACCAATCATATGAATTTTTATTATTCGAAGGCAAAGTTGTATTACTGTTCACATTTGGGTTTTTACAGGAACATTTCATTGCGTATGCGCTCCTGATTACACCGGACCAAAATGTTGCACGCCAATCGTCCATTGCTTGAGCGAACCGTGCAAAAATAACGGAACCTGTATCGAAATACATTCTGGCTATCGGTCAGTGTTCGAAACACATACGCTCGTAGCCAAGCGTGGCCGGAGGTGGGGCTCGCAGCCCTTTCTGACAAATTTTGGCCACTCCTATAAAATTTTTCACTTCGCTTGTAAAGTCAATGAAAACCCTTGTATGCCCCTCCCGAAAATTTTTAGCCCCCTAGCAAGGTGTACTGGCTACGGGCTTGTCACCGCCAAACAGTGATGTTGCCACGATTTTATTTCGGGAGGAAATAATTTAGTCGGCCCATGTATAGAACAGGGCCGGAACAGTAGTATAAGCATATTCCTAAGCCTAAGCCTAAGCCTAAGCCAAAACCTAAGCGTATGGAGGAAAATATTTCTAAGCCTAAGCTTAAGCCTAAGCCTAAGCAAAAAAATTAGCCTAAAGCTTAAACTGACTCTATTATAGCCCCTCTAAAAACGATCCGGCCCTGTTCTATACGTGGGCCATTTAGGCCATCAATTTGTTGCGAGAGAGCGAAGCATGCGAGTGACCTCTGCATTCTACAACCTTTAAAAGTTGGTTTACGCAGTCTTTCTAGAATTTGGGGGGATATATTTCCTTACCCTTTCCCCCCTGCATACGATCCTGCCACAAACATCGTTTAAAAGTTTTCGGAAATCTTGGGCGCTGGCAGGATGTGCCTTTACTGCACCACAGCGCTGTCTTGTGTTCATAAACTTTATTTTTGTCAATAATTTCTTAGTTATTAGGCGTTCTGGGCAACGCATACCAATCTCACCCTCATTGTACACCCTAAACCAAATATTCCGTTTTCACTCACAAAATCGTCAATCTACAACTGGTGATAGGTGCTACATACATTTGAGAATACAGCTTGCTAATGTATTTCAAGTCCAGCTGCTGCCACCTCGCTACCCCGAGAGGTGGCCAGGCGGGCAGCTGGGAGACCCCCAGCAAAAACAGATCCATCATACGATTATATATTGCGCTCTCGCGTATTCGACCACTATTTTTGGATAAACTGCGTCGTCGCTGGTTGATACCCCTACAGAAGGCAGACCCATCTCGCACGATCCCAGCACAAGCTCGGACGCTGTGCGGTCCTGTAAGTTTCGCAACAACAAACGGTACATGACGTCATAATTACCGTATGCATTTTAATAAATGCATAATCTGACGTCATGTGTTGTTTTAGCTGCGTGTGTCCTGACGACACAACAGGGCCAAATTGCGATAAAGTGATCGTATGCAAACCTGGCGATTGTGGCAAAAACGCAAAATGCATTATTGTCGACCATCATAAAATGTGCGTTTGCTTGCCAGGATACACTGGAAATCCATATAAAGAATGCGACATTCACACGTCATCAACGTGTTCCAGCGGTACGTACCTACAACAAATATTCATGGAACTGTGGGCCAATGTTACTTTTAGGTGCGAAACTGTAGATTAAGCGTGTTTCTAACCGTAAGCCTACGCCTAAGCGTTGCAAAAATGTGTTCCTAAGCCTAAACCTAAGCCTAAGCAAAAAATGTAATCTAGAATCTAAACCTACTGTTTACAGACCAACCGGAAACCTGGACGCCCCTTAAAGTAACATAGGCCGAACTGTGCACACCGAATAGTGCTAGCAAACGAGTGTTTTCTCGTCCAATCAGATTTAAAAAGTTTTTTCATGAGGTTGTTGGAGCACTTTTTGGAGCTCAATAATAATTTCGAGATATCCATATAATTAAAGCTGGAATACCAACATACGTGCTTTGGGCAACGTTTCAGCATTTTACTTCGTTTACAATATTTTCTTCGAACGCAAACGTGATTTTTCTGTGAAAAGAAAATTTGTGCAACGCACGTTGTTGTACATTCGTTAATTTCTGCGTATTGCGCAAAGCCGGCTGGCTAGTGTTATGGGAGTCAAATTGACTCTCCTCGAAATTGGCTTTTCCAGACTACACAAACTATTAAGTCAAATTCGACTCAGCCACAGTCAAATTCGACTCCGCCAGAGTCAAATTCGACTCCGCCAGTCAGATTCGACTCACCCGAGTCGCTCAGTGAGTCGAATTTGACTCTGGCGAAGTCGAATTTGACTCAGTTTGTGTAGTCCGCAGAAGCCTATTTCGGAAAGAATCAATGTCACTCACCATTTTTTGCAGAGTATCAAAAAAATGCCGGCTGTGCGTACTGACCGTGTCGGCTGCCTACAGCCGACGATCTCGGCGCTCGACCGACCAACCGTGACCAGTTTTACCTCAACTCATGTAAAGCGCAGGTATCGAACAAAGAACTGCATGGATAAGCCTAAGAGAATCTACACTCTAAAAACGGTGAGTCAAATTGACTATCCGACATAGGCTTTTCGGGAGCACACAAATTGAGTCAAAATTAGTCTCCGGCAAAGTCAAATCGATTCACTGAGTCGCACATTTGACTCTGGCGGAGTCGAATTTGACTGTTTGTGTAATCCCGAGAAGCCTATTTCGGAGAGAGTCAATTTGACTCACCATTATTTCCAGTGTACCATTAGCATTTTACCTAATGTTTCATTGTGGGTAAACTGATAAGATCTTAACATTTCGAAGACATACATTGTTAAAGATAGTAAACTGAAAATTTTTCGCTTAACCCTTTCTCACATGAATATTTTCTATTCCCGTGAGACCTACTTTTATCCTAAATTTAAGAAAGTGAATAAATGTAAATGTGAACCGTTTGCCTGTTTTAGGCGATCCCCATTGGAGAACGTATGACGGGCGGCGATTTGATTATATGGGAACGTGTCCGTACATTTACTCGGAACCGTGTAATCACACCGGATCACAACTGTTTCCGCCGTTCGCCGTTGAACAGAAAAATATTCAACTACAACCGCACGCTCGAGTTACTTTTGTTCAGTGGATTCAAACTGATGTTTACGGTTTTCAAATTCGATTCAACAGAGGTACAGACAGACACGCATCAGCGCCGCGATTTAATATTCACACTCGATCCGGTCGCACCATCCCTGCCGGCAGGTGGCTTGCCGAAAATGGGTTCAGTGCTTTTAGGACAAAATCAATTTTAATAATTTTTATCAAATCCAAATTTTTTGACAGCCTGATTAAGAACATGTATATGGCTTCAAGGTCGTTTTGCTCACGGGATCTTCTTCAGTTAATACAAGCTTTGATCCAGCCAAGTTTAACTTGTATGGTACAGAAGAGACATGTTTTTAATCTAAAAAGCCCGAAGTTCGGTTTCTTATCTCTAAACCCCTACAAAATTGTAACCTGGGCCAAATGTGATGCGCCCGGCAGAGCCGGATCTGTTGGGTCATTCTCTTAAAACAAGTATCGCTCATAGATCTAGTTCTGTATTTACAAATGCATATAGCACCTATCAACAGTTACTGATCGGTTTTCAAACTAACGAACTGCTAGAATTGCAGCCCTTGAAAATTGCACAAATGTTGATTAAATCGAATGCATCAAATGCGTGCTGAATTTCAAACCTCACCGTTTCCTGGTTCGGTCGGTTACAAGACCGAGCGCCAAGTGGTAATACGTGCTACACACATTTGAGAATACAACTCTATATAATAAAACGGTATATACTCAAAACAGTTATTCTTCGTACACGAAAAAACTCTAAAATGAATCGCTAGCAACGTATCAAAATGCGACTAAAGTGTCGGCTTGCTTCAAATCGCGAAAAAGTGTTTTGTATTTTTGAAACGATTTCTATTTCAGGCGGATCTTTGGTCATTGATGGCGTTCGGGTTTACGCGCCGTGGTACTACTACGAAAATCGCCTACTCAACGATACCATTGATCGACCTAAAACAATATCCGTCAGGCCGTACGGAAGTCAAGGACTGGTTCTTGACACCGATTTCTATCTACGGGTCACTTTTGACGGTTACAGCATGTCGTGTATTTGGACACCGCTTGTGCCTCGTAAGTTATATCGACGGTCGATAAAGTCTATTTAATACACTGTAAATTCCAATCAGTTAAGTAATCAACTTAACTAGCTAGTTAGTTGCTTCTGAATAAATCTTTGTAAACATTAGTTGAATCTAGTTTAGTTGATCACCAGTCCAGTCGTTCTTTGCCAGTCTATTAATTAACGAAATGAGTTGAATTAAATCATAATTGTGAGTTCTGATAGTCCTAACTCAGATTGAGTGATATAATTCAATCGGAGTTAAAATCAACTCAATGAAATTTACAGTGTAGACAAGAGTGTGCAACTTGGTAAAATATGCATGGCACACAAACGTACCTACGCTCGTTGCATTTTTTGTCATAATCTACAGTTCAGAACGGTACAAATTAGATATGCAACACACAAAATACAAGACCAAACGATAATAAGGCGAAGAATATAAGTTGCTCATTTTTGTACATAAATTTTATTAGCATCATCTTCAATTTTGTTTTTTCAACCACCCAAAAAAAATGAGGGGTGTAGGCCAAAATGCAACGCGCTAGGCACATTCTTTGCTACACAGTATGTACCCAGTTACATACACTTGTTAAAGAGTATTATACACTGTTGCTTATATCAAGAGTGGAAATGCATACTTCAACAAGAGTATGCAACTTGGTACTTTCTGTTTAGAAAAGAATGTATATACCCGGCACGCGTTGCATTTTTTGCCCTACTTCCATTTATTTAGAGGGGGGGGTACAACCTGTTCGAACCATGACACTTTATATATCCGGCAACAAAAAATGCTCCGCTTACAGTTTTCTTGTACTATGCACTCTTGGTTATATCAAGAGTGGATAATCATAAACGAGAGTGTGCAACTAGCTGAGAAGTGTAAGGTACAGCAAAGTACGACA
>JASANG010003282.1:0-22712 GCA_030248215.1 Enoplolaimus lenunculus
ATATTTGTATGTTTGCCACGAAAAAAATGAACAAACTAAGAACCCAAAAAATGACCATATGAAACATTGTTTGTCAAAAAAGTTTGTTACGGCTCATTAAATAAATAATAAATTGAGAAATTAATTAGTATTTATATCTAAAATTCAGTATGGATCACGATAGTCTACAACAAATTTCAAATACGTATATATATGTGGAAACATCAGACATTTTACTGTTATATACTGCATTTCCAAGCAAGTCAAGGAGCTTAAGTTTTTGACGCTGAATATTAGCTAAAGTAAATAATGTCAAAAACTGTTACTCTGAGTCAAGAAATTTCAAGCGGTGACCGTGGCTCTATTTCAAGATAGAGATATTCAGCTGAAGCTTTATGTTTTTGACATCGTAGATTTCAGATATAAACTCATAATTTTAAAAAATACGATGATTTAATAGGAAACTTGTAGCTTCGAAAAAACACGAAATGAGGATTATTGGTTTAAGCCAAAAAATAAGACTCTGTAAGAATATGATACAGTTTTCAAGAGTTTTACACGTAAAAGTCTATGGATATTCGTTTAATAAGTTGCAAAATGTCTCTTGCTATTACCGTTAAGAAATATATATCGATCAAAAAGCGATGTTCATTTTTCCGTTACAGGTTGTTCAATTTTTCGTCTTTTACCCACAAAAACTGAGCCCCCAGCTTGAGCTATAGCTGCAAAACGGTTGCAGAAGCAACCGGAACGCATTAAGAAACCTATAGAACACATAAAAGAGCAGATAATTAAGGTAGGTGAAAAAATTTAAGAATACCCTTTTTTGTTCAATTTTTACGGGACATTGCTATATATTTTTCACGGTGCAGAGCGGAACTGGATTACGTATACCCGAATCGGAATAGGAACAGCAAATTCATACCGGAAAAGGACTCAGAACTAGAAAATTTAGGACTATACGGATACTTTGTATTAACAAACATATTCATTTAGGGCTATACAACATAAGTATCGCAACACGTAGACCTAAAATTAAAATGTGGAAACTCCGACTCCAAAATGATTGTGAATAATTTGCCACAGAACGGAAAAAATTCCGGTTCTTGCGATTTCATTCCCAAATAAAAAGAAAATGGTTTAAAATAACCCCATTTTCTCACAGGCTTGACCATCTCAGCTAATTCATACTGTTCGTGTCTAACAGGAGGTGCTAAATACAGATATATACATTGCAGTGATTATAGCGGAAAATACACTGTCTACACATGCAGACTGGTGGGCTAATTAAGGCTGTTTTTGCCGGGCCAATGAGGGTTAACCCGAGTTCAACGTTATTAGCGAGTTCGACGGAATTCAATGTATTAAATCGGAGACTCGACTCCTTTGCTACGGCTGAAATTGGATGATCACACCCAGTCCTCTGGCAAGTCCAACCCACGTATACGGATATTTACCTAGTTTACTCTCAGCAGGGTGCGACGGATACCAAAAGACAGAGCCGAGATAATCTCATATCCGATAGGAGCCGGATAATTCATTCAAATCTAATACTAGATGTTGGCATTCAAATATCTGAACGCAGCAAACAATTTTCCCTTAAATGACCAACGATGCCCAAAGTGTTTTCGTGACACAGCGAAATCCTGTTGGTGCAATTGCAAGCCACTACAAAATATCGACACCGTCAATCAAGATGCTTACAAAAGATATAAGGGCTTCTCTCTTCCTTTCGTTCATTTTCCACAACATAACACCAGTCAAAATATGACAGTCTATTACACTAAACTAAAAAAACAATAGAAAATCATAGATACTATTCAAACTGCAATGTTATGGAATGAAACCTAAACTGCGAGATCTCCAATCCCTTTGGCAACGTAATGTTATTTCAAGTTTTTTGTACCAGGGTGGCAACAAAGGTTCGGATTCGGTTGTGATAAAGCCGAATCCAACAATGTTCGGCAACATGTTTTTATTTCATTTTTAAGGAATATCAATATCTTTGTTTCAAGTCACAAATCTCAGAACTGATGTTGGGCACGAAATATGTTAACGTTTACAGGTTACAAGGCTGGCATTGCGTTGATGTGAAACAAATTATACATATATCTGAAATTTTCTGGCTCTCAAAAATGTCTCAAATCTCAGTCTCAAAGAATTTGAGACTGTCTCAGTCTTAGTCTCAACTTCTTCAATGAGACTCATCCCTGCACACTTTTGACTATACGGGCTCTGAATCTGATTGTTGCTAACGTCTTTTCAAAAGCGCGGGTTCAACTATGCAATAGCTATGTCGAACATTAATTTTTAAAGGAATCTGAACCAGTAACCGATGAAAAGTAAATCCAAATGTAGCCATTTTTCGCGAAGTGTGTTGTACCATACGAAATAGTTTTTGAACACGATTTTGGATATTCGGTTTTTCTTAAAGAACTTTCCCGATGTGTCTAACTTATTGGACCTGCGATAACATCAATTTTGCTTTTACTGTAAAAGAGTTTAAACATCAAACGATTTGATAATGCGCCGGTCACAATAATTTTGTCAACGGTGCCACAAAATATGCCATAGCCCAAGGCTATCACGAGGTCATTTTCAAAATGACCTCGTGATAGTCTTGGGCTATAAGCGAAATCGCTTATAGCTCAGGGCTATCACGTGTCAGCCCCGTCCTCGAAACTCGTGATAGCCCTGAGCTATCACAAAATTTCCTCTTCTATATATATTTATATTCATAACACACATATGTTTATGTGTGTTATGAAACGTGATACCAGCAAATTCAATTTTAAAATTTTAATCCTCTGCGCTGCACGATAGCTCAGTGCTATGAGGAGTTTTGTGGCAAACCTTAAATTTTGAAACACTGAGTGGACTTGGAAAAATTTTCACGCTTTACAGACTTTGAAAAACGATTTCGCTTATAGCCCAAGGCTATCACGAGGTCATTTTGAAAATGACCTCGTGATAGCCTTGGGCTATGGCATATTTTGTGGCACCGTTGACAAAATTATTGTGAACGGCGCATAAACACGCCGCTCCCACGCGTGTTGTTGATTCCATTGGAAAGTCAAGACTAGACATTTTAATTATACTATGAAAGTTAGACTTAAGTCATAGATACAAACCAGATTACTGAAGTGACCCGAATAAGAGGGGGGACTGATATTTATTTGGCCTCTGCAGAGGGTCCCCCCTTGTTATTCGGTTACGGACAGCTATTTCTTTTTAACCCACGGTCCGCCGCCTTCGTTACTGATATATATCCGGTACCTCAATTATCGGTTTAACTAAACGTTTATTTGTCTTGCGACAAGGTTATACTTAGGAATGTACTTTCAAAATTAAGTACGTTTTATAGTTTCGAACTCAAATTATTTGGTCCTGGACTCATTTATACGCTACAGTCTAGGGCTAATTGACATTTATGGACTCTAATTAGGGTTCAGGGACATTATCAGCTTACGGACTCTTATTAGGGATACGCCTCGTATTGATTCGGACTCATAATGGGGACCCCCTCTTATTACCCCCCTCTATTCGGGTCAAGACTGTAAGCTTAAATCTTGACTTAAAACTAAAACTCCGACTTTAGTCATGATTCTGCAAAACAGTCATTACAGAACATCGACCAACGGATAAAACTTCTTTTGTAGTATTTAAGTTAACGTCGTCTAATAATACAGACTTGTCTGACTATAAACACTATAAGTATAACATTAAATACGTCAGCATGTATAGTGTAGCGAAATTAGATAGCTAATTCATTATGTGTCGGCCCAGAGAATTATAGTGAAAATAAATGACGTTAGAGTATTTTATCAGTTATTGCAATGCTTGTATATTTTTTGTAAAACTAAAGAACAACTACACGTTCCATTTTTTTCATGGATTATTTGCACGCCACGCGAGCAGCCGTGTAACCAACACCAACTGAGCTTTCGCGGCACTGTTGTGAGGTCGTAAGGTCTGGACTGGTCAAAAACGGGAATTTTAGACCGATCCGAAGGCGGGTATGGTCTAGTTTCGGGTTGATCCTGGAACAGTTTTAATACAGGGTTAGACACTCTTACGGCTCGTGCGAGTTTATACAACGCTGCTTTTCCGGTTTACTACAAGCCCGTTAGTCCCGCTAATACTAAATTGCCAATTTTCCCTATTTCCGGTGATTATAGCTTTTGAACGAGGGTCATGCGGCCGAAAAGCATTACAGAAATTATAAGTATTGGGAAACTGCAATATGTAAGCGAAAAGTGAATGTTCCGATCACATCGTGTTATAGAAATAACACGATCACGGACAAATGCGGCTAACAAAGTCAAAGTCAAAGTCAAAAGTTTATTCACCGATTAAACATACATGCGTATTTAAGATACGAATATGAATAGGCAAATAAAATAAGTTGGAAAGGAGGGGAAAACCTCTCTAACATCCAACCGAAATCGATCTATAAGGTTAACTGTTCATGGCGGTCATACTTCAGAAATTTTTTAAGTGCGTCGCGAGGGAGTCGTCGAAGAAACTGGGCAAGAGAACCTGCTCGGGGAACCGGTAGCCCATTTATATTGTTAGGTAGGCTATTCCAGGAGGATACAACCCGATAGAAGAACGAACCACGACCAGCTAAATTAAAGAAATTCGGAAAATTCAAGCTAAGGTCGTTTTTCCTGGTGCGAGAAGTTCCAGAAAACTGCAAACAGCTATCTATATGCAGATCAAGTTCCTTAAAAATAAGCTTATACAACATGGCTAAATCGGACTTTAGTCGGCGATATTCTAACGATTCAAGCTCAAGTTCCCCTAGCCTAGAACGGTAAGTTTTGTCTCCTAACTTAAATTTGAAATAGAGTCTTCTAGTAAAATAGCGCTGTACTTTCTCAATTTTGTCAATATCACACAGCAAAACAGGGTTCCATACATTTGAACAATAATCCAATATTGGAATAACAAATGACTTATACGCAGATATATACTGGGATAGTGAGAAAGACGGGAAGCATCTAAAAAGTATGTTTATTGTCTTGTTTGCTTTATGAGCTATATAATCACAGTGCCTAGAAAATTTCAATGAACGCTCGAAAATAACTCCAAGATCATTTACCTCATTTGCGCTGGCAAGGACCTCGCTGCCAATACAGTAGCGAACATTCAAAGGTTCGTTAGCGCAGCCAAAATGCACAACTTTGCATTTATTCACGGCAATTTTTAATTGCCCCGTATTAGCATAATCATGAACGATATCCAACGCATTTTGTAGCGTGCTCCGAGATTTCAGCGGGTCAGACCTAGTAATTCCTACATATAGTTTCTAATCGTCTGCGTACATCTCAACATGTACATCATGTAAAAGATCAAGAATATCATTGATATAAATTAAAAATAACATAGGACCCAATACAGAACCTTGCGGGACCCCAGAAGTAACCGGCTCGCGTGTAGAATAGCAGTCACCGATTTTAACCCGCTGCGTACGATTTTGAAGAAACGCGTTTATCCAACGCAAGAGTGAACCTCTAAGCCCATATGAGGAAAGTTTTATCAAAAGCTTCCTATGATTCACAGTGTCAAATGCTTTGGCAAAGTCTATATATATAACATCCGCCCCCATGTAGCTACTATTGTTTAGAAAAAGTGCTAGACTGTGGGTTGTCTGGATCAACTGACTACAGGTGGATCTTTTAGGCAGAAAACCATACTGCTTTTTTGAAAGCAGATTGTTATTGTTCAAAAACTCTAGCATTTTATCTTTAACAATGCTTTCCATAACCTTACAGCATGCACTGGTCAAGGAAATGGGACGATAATTGGAAACTAGGCTACAAGAACCTTTTTTATATACTGGGACCACGTCGGCTAGCAACCAGTCAGCCGGCAAGGTACCAGAATCAAATGATAACTGAAAAATAAGGGCGAGATGACAAGCGAACTCAGTGGCATAGTGTTTCAACATATAGCAATTGAGACGTCGCTATTCGGTGTATGTTCCGTTTCGTCATAGTTGTGTTGTCGTCTGTGTTCTGGGTCAGATTTCCGCGGAACGGTTAGTTGCAACGGTTCTGGTATTTCGTCCATAGGTAGTGTTGTAAGGTCACGGTTGCCGATGTACTCATGTAGAAACTCGCGTATGTAGTCTTTTGTGTTACGTTTCCAAGCTAAATTAATAAGTTCGTCATCAGTCATTGTATCTGGAATTTGTTTAGCCGTCAAGGCGCTATCTATATCGCTAAAGATACATGAGGAACCATATGAATCCCATTCAGTACAGTTAACTTTCCAATCTTGGTATAACCGTCGTAATAAGGTCGCTTCCGTCTTTTGTATGGCGTCAAGGATTCCCTTGGGATTGGGTTTGACGCGTAGACATGGCAGAAAATACTTTCTTGCAATTTCGAGCCATGTTTGCCATGCTTCGTCTGGGCTGTTAGAATCAATTGGTGTGCGACGAAATCGTGTATAACGTCCAATAAGTAAGTCATGTAACATTACGTCTTCTGATGTGTAGTCCAAAAAGTCAACAATTTTACGTTCGTCGTATATTTCAACTAGTTGTTCTCCACGATCTGCTACTCTATAACGTAATTGACGTAATAGGTGTGTTCCAAAAGGTGGTTGTCCACGTTCGCTTATTAGTCCGTAACGGTACATGTTGTCTCGTCGTTTTGTACTAGAGTAACCGTTTGGTACAATGTCTTTGACGTCAGTGCATCCTGAATTGGGCATTAGCTGGTCCGGTGAGAACGCAGCGTCAAACATGTTCTTGTCATTTTTAAAACTCCACCATAATTTGGTATAATATGAGTTTGATAAAAACGTATACAGAGCGTCAGGGCACTTAATTCCAAATGCAGCCAAGTCAAAATTGATAACCAGATTTTCCGTATTAGCGATTTGCAATGTGTGCGCGCGAATGTTTCACTCCGGCTTCGCTGGATGGAGCAGCCAATCAGGTCGTAAAAACGAGTGGCACGATTGTGGAATGAAATGCGCATTTAATGGATCGTTGAGATCACGCATGATACGTCGTTGTCTTGTGTTGAAATGAAATCCCTTAATGTCACAACGCATCAATCGGGGGGTTAAGACGTCCAGGGATCGGATTTTGGTTAAAATTTGGGTTAAAGGTGCATGGTCGGTAATTACGGTGGTTCTGTTTCCAAGGAGATAGGGTCTAAATTTCATAAAAGCACTCACTACGGCCAAACATTCATTTTCCGTGACGGCATACCGGCTTTCAGCTGGAGTAAACTTACGGCTGCCGTAGTGGATGGGGTGTTCCATACCGTCATCACCAATTTGTGCTAAAACAAATCCAACACCTCTGTCACTGGCGTCAGTAGATAAAATAAAAGGTTTACTATGATCAGGATATACTAAAATTGGGGATTCAGTGAGTTTTTCTTAAGTAATTCAAATGCCGCTTGTCAAATATCCAGTTAAACCTAAAAAGAACAGAGTTCTGTCACAGTGGTCGACACTCGACATTCTCTAACCTGTGGAACTTTTTCACTTGTGGGTCTTATACCTCCATTTGAAACTACGTGTCCTAAAAAGTGTACTTCTGTTTTAACAAAATCACATTTTTTACCCTTAACTGTTAATCCTGCTGCCCTTAATTTTCCAAAGACTCTTTCCAGGTCCAATAAATGTTGTGTAAACGATTTTGAAAATACAATGATGTTATCCAGATAGCATAGGCAAATTTCCATAAGCAATCCCGAAAGGACCATTTGCATCATTCGTTGAAAGGTTGCGGGGGCATTAGTCAATTCAAACGGCATGACTTTAAATTCATGCAGTCCTTCATGGCTAATAAATGCTGTTTTTCAATATCATCAGGGTCCATTTCAATTTGCCAATATCCTGACTGAAGATCTGTTGTGGTAAAATATTTCGATCCCCGTAACGCGTCGATCGTTTCGTTGATACGTGGAAGAGGGAAACTATCTTTTTGGTAACATCATTTAACTGACGGTAATCGACGCAAAAACGTAGAGTACCGTCCTTTTTCTTAACTAATACAACAGGGGAAGCCCAGGGACTTTTTGAAGGCTGAACTATACCTTGTTCCAACATTTCATTTATGTGTTCCGTTATTAATTGACGTCGGGAAAATGCAGCCCTTCTAGCTTTTTGTTGTATAGGGTTACGGGTTTGGACCTCTATTTTGTGTTTTACCAACCCCGTAGCTCCTAAAGGTTTCTTTTCAGCTCCAAAACAGTCGGTATTCATATATGTCAAAGCTTTCAGCAGCTGTAGTTGTTGTGGTTGCAAATTAGCTTCCGCTAACTTTACACCTTCAGGGAGGGGAATTTCCGGTAAATGGGAAGTTTGCTGTAATAACCAATCACAGAATTGCTTCAAATCCTGTGCTTGTTTAAGTTGCTTCGTAATCTTACTGTATTAATTTGGGAAGCGTTAACATTTGTTGTTAAATCTTCCCTCCGTTTATTTTCCTTACTGTCCAATGTTTCCGGTAAGTCTTTGGGGTCAAAGATGTTCGTAATAACTTCACCCGTATCGACACTTGTAATATCTTCCCCTATAAGCAGTGCAACAGGCTGAGCGTCAAAGTTGGAGGCTGGAAGATGAACGCAGCCTTCTTGAATTCGCGCAATTGTATTTGGAACCAAAATGGACTCGGATAGTTTGTTCGCTACTCGTTTTGGTTCAGTTACCACTGCTTCTTGATGTTTCAATTCGTCTGGTAAACAGCATCGCACTAATTTAGTAGTATTAGGCGGTATTCGTATTGATGTTGCTACACGGCAAATGTTTACAATTCGCATATTTGGGCTTTGTATTGTTGCTAATGTTATATCTTGATCACATGTCTGAGTATATTCGTGCTTAGAACCCCCTTCGACGCTGATTCTAAGTCAGTATCGTTTTCTGACAATGTAACTTTTAATGTACCTCTTTTTGTTTCTCCTTGATATTGGAATGACGGCGGCAATTGATTTTTACAATTCACGTCCGAACTCTTGAATATGTTGCCATTTTGATACCTAATAGATAATAGACCTTAAAGTTCCATAGGTTTATTTTCAAAATCCTTGTAATTTTCGTCATCGCCTGAACATATTCCCAAAGGTTTCCGATAAACTGGTGGACTGTAATGTTTTCCAGTTAAGCGTGCCCTTTCAACCTTTTCACCTAAGGTTTTGACAACAGGTTTCTGAATGAGATTGTATCCCAAACGTTCCGGTAATTTGTTTTCGATATATTCCAACGTAGTTTCTCTAGGGCCGATTATTTGCTTAACTTTCCAAGATGTAATTATTTTCCGGTTAACACTACCGGTTGAGTTGAAATAATTTATAACAACACCGAAATCCGTTAATACATCATCGCCCAAAATTATTGCAGCCTGCACTCTAGGTATCACATGCAGTGCAACCATTTTCGTACAGTCTCCGATAGTTAAGCTGTAATTTATACATCCTTCGCTGGTTTGAGATGAAAAATTATCAAATGTCCGGCAAACCACATTTTGTGAGGTATCCAGGGGTATTTTGTCTTTGAAAAACATCCGGTAAACTTCAGAATGTATTAACGAAACTTCCTCTCCCGTATCAACCATTGCCGTAACCATAAAGGAATAGCAATCATTTCAGGGTTGTGCTGAATTAAAATGGGACCGGGAGTTTCTTCATGCATTCTACGGATACGGATACCTGATAGGTTATTGGCCAAGGAATCATTCACTGGATAATTATCTGTGGGTTTTGCAACCATAGCGGCAGTGTTCGGGCCTGATTTAATGTTATTCTGATTATTTTGTGGTGTAATTGTGGTCTTACTTCGTTGTGGGGCTTGGGGTCTTTTAAGGATTTGTGTGCTAACCTTATTCTTAGGGTTTAAATAACGCTCTTGTACCAAATGATTAGTACGACCACAGAATGCACAAGGCATAACATCTGGGTCCTGACTCATTAGAATCATGCTTTCTTCCTGTTGTAAATTAATTAACGGTTGTGGCTTTGAAGCCATACCCGTTGTTAGATTCTGTCTTTGGGCCTTATTAGGACAATTTCTAGACATGTGACCTTGTTGTTCACAAAAGAAACAAGAGCCACTGTCTCTAAATGCTTGCAATCTCTGAGCATTTCCAGGGTTATTCTGAAAGGATTTCTGATTATTAGTGTTCGAATTTGCGGTATTCTGTGTTTGGTTTCTGGGAACTACATTTGATTGACTCGTATTGGGCTGTTGTTGCCTAGGAACTCTAGCGGAATTAGATTCCGTTCGAGTTTGCAACTTGCCGTCAGACTTATTACTATTATTTGATGGATTACTCTTAACCTTCGTTAATGTGCCATCCGCTATTAACTGACGTTGTAGCTTTTCAGCCCTGTAACGGAGTGTTTTGTGTTTCAAAATCGAAAGGCTCCGTTACTCCTAATTGTAATCTCCATTTTAACTCATGGACTGAATTGTTAACAAAAGTTTGACATAAAAGTTCCCTTGCCTCGAAAGTATTTGCAAATTGAGGTTCTAAATTTCGAACCCAATAAGCATGTAATTCGTCGGCAAAATCATCCGCAGATCTCTGCCGAACAATTCGCTGGAACGTAGCGATGCGACTTGACAGGTCTGTGGTTTCCGCGAACCTTTTATGAAATAAATGTATTAATGCAACAAATTCTTCTGGCTCAAAAGCGTCGTAGTCCTTTCAACAATGATACTTTCTCTGTCCGATGAATCACTAGGAGAAAATTTTTCCTGTGATTCCGATTAGGTTGAGCATTCGGGATTGATGTTGACGAACAGCTTTCTTGTCTTTTCGGAAACATACAAGTCTTAACTGTTTCCTTAAATAATTCTGGACTTCGTGCTTCTGGGGCATCGACTTGGGAATTCCAATTATCCGCTTTTTAAATTAATGTTTGCTGGTATAATAATAATTGTTGTGGATTTAATGTTAATAAAAGTTGTTGTTCAGATGTATTACCATGAGCTGAATTCATGTTTATTGGTGCATTGACTTCTACATTTGCAACTACGGATGGATTTTCAGGAACTGAAGGGCTTATAGGGTGAAATGCATAAGTTTTAGGTATTGTTTCAGGTATATGGGCATTTAACATATCAAGATTAGTACATCCGGTATTAGGGTTCAAAACACCATTGGCGGGTTGTACCATATTTCTCGAATTTGGGGATAACATTGCACATTAACTCTAGTAGGAGTTTGCGAAATATTTTGTGCATAATTACATGTCGGTTGCACAACTGTTTGAGGTACACTACGAAAAGCAACTACGTTATAACCTGAATAATTATGTGTACCCGGAATTGCTGAGGAATATGGATACGCCAATGTCGGTACTATCGGATGGACAGTTTGTCCAGTTGGTGTCCCTATCTGTGTTACATTTGTACTCATCTGTGGCATATTAGCCACGTTACTATGATTATACAAATACTGCTGTCCTTCAGTTGTTATTGCTAGCTGTTGCATATTTGCTGTCATACATGTTACTACTGTTGCAATATTTGAGGGCAGAGAATTTGTTTTACTGGTACTAAAACATACGGATCTGTATCTATATTTATGCTTTTTGTAGCTAGCGGACTTTGTGTGTCTGATGCTACATTACTTATGTTTGGATCTGCACTCTCCTGATCACCTACAAAACTAAGTGTGTTTGTGGATATATGTTCTTGGAATGGGGTAACGGGTGCTGAAATGTGTACATCCGGTGATGGTTCCATAATTCCTTGAGGGCTTGTCAATAGGGTTGAATTCTGGGGAGACACAGTTCGGATCGTAACTCGGGATGGAGAATGTTGTTGGGTTTGTAATGCATTCTGGTAGTGTCGTAAGGCATTCCTGGTAACCATCTGATTCGGGAGACTGTCGGGATGTCCATGATGTTGGGGAGATGGCGGAACTCGAGGATGCTGCGGGGTCCGATACATGACGAATGTATTAGGCTAGGTATTTCTGAAAACCGGGGAACAATAAAATTCTGCACACTTACAATCTCGACTTTATCCTTTAGTCTTTGTCACTTTTATCCTTTGTCCTTTTCCGTTCGAATCCGACGTCGCAATTGATCACGCCAGAATTGAAGCCATCGTGGTCACGGGAGATGGCAGAACTCGAGGATGCTGCGGGGTCCGATACATGACGAATGTATTAGGCTAGGTATTTCTGAAAACCGGGGAACAATAAAATTCTGCACACTTACAATCTCGAGTATATCCTTTAGTCTTTGTCACTTTTATCCTTTGTCCTTTTCCGTTCGAATCCGACGTCGCAATTGATCACGCCAGAATTGAAGCTATCGTGGTCGCCATGTCGGTTTCGTGTTTTTCCCGTCCGTTTTTGTGTTGGGTGGGTCGAATTGCTCTTGATCCGGGTAGCTATCTATTGTGCTCGTTACCGCGTCAAATATACTTTGTGGTCAAACGGCTAATGGATCAGTACTTCAACTAAGATCAATCCGAACCCAATAAGCATGTAATTCGTCGGCAAAATCTTCCACAGATCTCTGCCGAACAATTCGCTGGAACGTAGCTATGCGACTTGACAGGTCTGTGGTTTCCGCGAACCTTTTATGAAATAAATCTATTAATGCAACTAATTCTTCTGGCTCAAAAGCGTCGTGTCTTTTATCCTCCAGAAAATCAAGATATTTTTCTGTCGATTTCTTAAGGCTTGAACGAAATATTTTCATTTTTGTCTCGTTATCTGTAATTTTAGCCGACTTCATAGTTCGACTAAATTTGCGGAAATACGTGCCGAAATCAGATTCGCCATCATATGGTTGTACAGTAGGGGGTTTTTCCGGCATCTTAACTATTATTTGGGTTGGAGTACCCTTAATTTAGTCCTTTAAACAATGATACTTTCTCTGTCCGATGAATCACTAGGAGAAAATTTTTCCTGTGATTCCGATTAGGTTGGGCATTCGGGATTGATGTTGACGAAAAGCTTTCTTGTCTTTTCGGAAACATACAAGTTTTAACTGTTTCCTTAAATAATTCTGGACTTCGTGCTTCTGGGGCATCGACTTGGGAATTCCAATTATCCGCTTTTTATATTAATGTTTGTTGGTATAATAATAATTGTTGTGGATTTAATGTTAATAAAAGTTGTTGTTCAGATGTATTACCATGAGCTGAATTCATGTTTATTGGTGCATTGACTTCTACATTTGCAACTACGGATGGATTTTCAGGAACTGAAGGGCTTATAGGGTGAAATGCATAAGTTTTAGGTATTGTTTCAGGTATATGGGCATTTAACATATCAAGATTAGTACATCCGGTATTAGGGTTCAAAACACCATTTGCGGGTTGTACCATATTTCTCGAATTTTGGGGATAACATTGCACATTAACTCTAGTAGGAGTTTGCGAAATATTTTGTGCATAATTACATGTCGGTTGCACAACTGTTTGAGGTACACTACGAAAAGCAACTACGTTATAACCTGAATAATTATGTGTACCCGGAATTGCTGAGGAATATGGATATGCCAATGTCGGTACTATCGGATGGACAGTTTGTCCAGTCGGTGTCCCTATCTGTGTTACATTTGTACTCAACTGTGGCATATTAGCCACGTTACTATGATTATACAAATACTGCTGTCCTTCAGTTGTTATTGCTAGCTGTTGCATATTTGCTGTCATACATGTTACTACTGTTGCAATATTTGAGGGCAGAGAATTTGTTTTTACTGGTACTAAAACATACGGATCTGTATCTATATTTATGCTTTTTGTAGCTAGCGGACTTTGTGTGTCTGATGCTACATTACTTATGTTTGGATCTGCACTCCCCTGATCACCTACAAAACTAAGTGTGTTTGTGGATATAGGTTCTTGCAATGGGGTAACGGGTGCTGAAATGTGTATATCCGGTGATGGTTCCATAATTCCTTGAGGGCTTGTCAATAGGGTTGAATTCTGGGGAGACACAGTTCGGATCGTAACTCGGGATGGAGAATGTTGTTGGGTTTGTAATGCATTCTGGTACTGTCGTAAGGCATTCCTGGTAACCATCTGATTCGGGAGACTGTCGGGATGTCCATGATGTTGGGGAGATGGCGGAACTCGAGGGTGCTGCGGGGTCCGATACATGACGAATGTATTAGGCTAGGTATTTCTGAAAACCGGGGAACAATAAAATTCTGCACACTTACAATCTCGACTTTATCCTTTAGTCTTTGTCACTTTTATCCTTTGTCCTTTTCCGTTCGAATCCGACGTCGCAATTGATCACGTTAGAATTGAAGCCATCGTGGTCACCATGTCGGTTTCGTGTTTTTCCCGTCCGTTTTTGTGTTGGGTGGGTCGAATTGCTCTTGATCCGGGTAGCTATCTATTGTGCTCGATACCGCGTCAAATCTACTTTGGGGTCAAACGGCTAATGGATCAGTACTTCAGCTAAGATCAATCCGAACCCAATAAGCATGTAACTCGTCGGCAAAATCTTCCACAGATCTCTGCCGAACAATTCGCTGGAACGTAGCGATGCGACTTGACAGGTCTGTGGTTTCCGCGAACCTTTTATGAAATAAATCTTTTAATGCAACAAATTCTTCTGGCTCAAAAGCGTCGTGCCTTTTATCCTCCAGAAAATCAAGATATTTTTCTGTCGATTTCTTAAGGCTTGAACGAAATATTTTCATTTTTGTCTCGTTATCTGTAATTTTAGCCGACTTCATAGTTCGACTAAATTTGCGGAAATACGTGCCGAAATCAGATTCGCCATCATATGGTTGTACAGTAGGGGATTTTTCCGGCATCTTAACTATTATTTGGGTTGGATTACCCTTAATTTAGTCCTTTCAACAATGATACTTTCTCTGTCCGATGAATCACTAGGAGAAAATTTTTCCTGTGATTCCGATTAAGTTGGGCATTCGGGATTGATGTTGACGAACAGCTTTCTTGTCTTTTCGGAAACATCCAAGTTTTAACTGTTTCCTTAAATAATTCTGGACTTCGTGCTTCTGGGGCATCGACTTGGGAATTCCAATTATCCGCTTTTTATATTAATGTTTGTTGGTATAATAATAATTGTTGTGGATTTAATGTTAATAAAAGTTGTTGTTCAGATGTATTACCATGAGCTGAATTCATGTTTATTGGTGCATTGACTTCTACATTTGCAACTACGGATAGATTTTCAGGAACTGAAGGGCTTATAGGGTGAAATGCATAAGTTTTAGGTATTGTTTCAGGTATATGGGCATTTAACATATCAAGATTAGTACATCCGGTATTAGGGTTCAAAACACCATTTGCGGTTGTGCCATATTTCTCGAATTTTGGGGATAACATTGCACATTAACTCTAGTAGGAGTTTGCGAAATATTTTGTGCATAATTACATGTCGGTTGCACAACTGTTTGAGGTACACTACGAAAAGCAACTACGTTATAACCTGAATAATTATGTGTACCCGGAATTGCTGAAGAATATGGATATGCCAATGTCGGTACTATCGGATGGACAGTTTGTCCAGTCGGTGTCCCTATCTGTGTTATATTTGTACTCAACTGTGGCATATTAGCCACGTTACTATGATTATACAAATACTGCTGTCCTTCAGTTGTTATTGCTAGCTGTTGCATATTTGCTGTCATACATGTTACTACTGTTGCAATATTTGAGGGCAGAGAATTTGTTTTTACTGATACTAAAACATACGGATCTGTATCTATATTTATGCCTTTTGTAGCTAGCGGACTTTGTGTGTCTGATGCTACATTACTTATGTTTGGATCTGCACTCCCCTGATCACCTACAAAACTAAGTGTGTTTGTGGATATAGGTTCTTGGAATGGGGTAACGGGTGCTGAAATGTGTATATCCGGTGATGGTTCCATAATTCCTTGAGGGCTTGTCAATAGGGTTGAATTCTGGGGAGACACAGTTCGGATCGTAACTCGGGATGGAGAATGTTGTTGGGTTTGTAATGCATTCTGATACTGTCGTAAGGCATTCCTGGTAACCATCTGATTCGGGAGACTGTCGGGATGTCCATGATGTTGGGGAGATGGCGGAACTCGAGGATGCTGCGGGGTCCGATACATGACGAATGTATTAGGCTAGGTATTTCTGAAAACCGGGGAACAATAAAATTCTGCACACTTACAATCTCGACTTTATCCTTTAGTCTTTGTCACTTTTATCCTTTGTCCTTTTCCGTTCGAATCCGACGTCGCAATTGATCACGTTAGAATTGAAGCCATCGTGGTCACCATGTCGGTTTCGTGTTTTTCCCGTCCGTTTTTGTGTTGGGTGGGTCGAATTGCTCTTGATCCGGGTAGCTATCTATTGTGCTCGATACCGCGTCAAATCTACTTTGGGGTCAAACGGCTAATGGATCAGTACTTCAACTAAGATCAATCCGAACCCAATAAGCATGTAACTCGTCGGCAAAATCTTCCACAGATCTCTGCCGAACAATTCGCTGGAACGTAGCGATGCGACTTGACAGGTCTGTGGTTTCCGCGAACCTTTTATGAAATAAATATTTTAATGCAACAAATTCTTCTGGCTCAAAAGCGTCGTGCCTTTTATCCTCCAGAAAATCAAGATATTTTTCTGTCGATTTCTTAAGGCTTGAACGAAATATTTTCATTTTTGTCTCGTTATCTGTAATTTTAGCCGACTTCATAGTTCGACTAAATTTGCGGAAATACGTGCCGAAATCAGATTCGCCATCATATGGTTGTACAGTAGGGGATTTTTCCGGCATCTTAACTATTATTTGGGTTGGATTACCCTTAATTTAGTCCTTTCAACAATGATACTTTCTCTGTGCGATGAATCACTAGGAGAAAATTTTTCCTGTGATTCCGATTAAGTTGGGCATTCGGGATTGATGTTGACGAACAGCTTTCTTGTCTTTTCGGAAACATCCAAGTTTTAACTGTTTCCTTAAATAATTCTGGACTTCGTGCTTCTGGGGCATCGACTTGGGAATTCCAATTATCCGCTTTTTATATTAATGTTTGTTGGTATAATAATAATTGTTGTGGATTTAATGTTAATAAAAGTTGTTGTTCAGATGTATTACCATGAGCTGAATTCATGTTTATTGGTGCATTGACTTCTACATTTGCAACTACGGATAGATTTTCAGGAACTGAAGGGCTTATAGGGTGAAATGCATAAGTTTTAGGTATTGTTTCAGGTATATGGGCATTTAACATATCAAGATTAGTACATCCGGTATTAGGGTTCAAAACACCATTTGCGGTTGTACCATATTTCTCGAATTTTGGGGATAACATTGCACATTAACTCTAGTAGGAGTTTGCGAAATATTTTGTGCATAATTACATGTCGGTTGCACAACTGTTTGAGGTACACTACGAAAAACAACTACGTTATAACCTGAATAATTATGTGTACCCAGAATTGCTGAGGAATATGGATATGCCAATGTCGGTACTATCGGATGGACAGTTTGTCCAGTCGGTGTCCCTATCTGTGTTATATTTGTACTCAACTGTGGCATATTAGCCACGTTACTATGATTATACAAATACTGCTGTCCTTCAGTTGTTATTGCTAGCTGTTGCATATTTGCTGCCATACATGTTACTACTGTTGCAATATTTGAGGGCAGAGAATTTGTTTTTACTGGTACTAAAACATACGGATCTGTATCTATATTTATGCTTTTTGTAGCTAGCGGACGTTGTGTGTCTGATGCTACATTACTTATGTTTGGATCTGCACTCCCCTGATCACCTACAAAACTAAGTGTGTTTGTGGATATAGGTTCTTGGAATGGGGTAACGGGTGCTGAAATGTGTATATCCGGTGATGGTTCCATAATTCCTTGAGGGCTTGTCAATAGGGTTGAATTCTGGGGAGACACAGTTCGGATCGTAACTCGGGATGGAGAATGTTGTTGGGTTTGTAATGCATTCTGGTACTGTCGTAAGGCATTCCTGGTAACCATCTGATTCGGGAGACTGTCGGGATGTCCATGATGTTGGGGAGATGGCGGAACTCGAGGATGCTGCGGGGTCCGATACATGACGAATGTATTAGGCTAGGTATTTCTGAAAACCGGGGAACAATAAAATTCTGCACACTTACAATCTCGACTTTATCCTTTAGTCTTTGTCACTTTTATCCTTTGTCCTTTTCCGTTCGAATCCGACGTCGCAATTGATCACGTTAGAATTGAAGCCATAGTGGTCACCATGTCGGTTTCGTGTTTTTCCCGTCCGTTTTTGTGTTGGGTGGGTCGAATTGCTCTTGATCCGGGTAGCTATCTATTGTGCTCGATACCGCGTCAAATCTACTTTGGGGTCAAACGGCTAATGGATCAGTACTTCAACTAAGATCAATCGCTCCGCAGGAAACACACGGTTTTGGAAATTTTATATAAAAGTAAAATGGCAAGTAAGAGGTAACGAATAAAGTTATGAAATATAAAGCACCGTATCTTTAGGCACAGAATTATTTGTAATTAAAATACAGAGTTAACTTTAGTTCTACAACAATGGTTTCGAAAACTATTACTCTTGTGCGCACAACTTTGGATAGAACTGCTATTACCGTCAAGATGCAAGAAAATAGCTCAATCCTTCTGATAAATCGCGCTTCTCTCACTAATAAGCAATGTCCGCTCCGCAGTGCTCAGGAGTAATTGAGTAGTACGCATGCAGCCGATATTCGTAATTTTGTGGAAATCTACTCATGAGTTCTCCACCATTTAACAATCGTTGATCCGGCAGAATTATCGCATTCGGATCCCAATCTTCCGATTGGCCTTCTGCCGCCGATTGAACTGCGTCATCCACAGCTTCCTAAACAGGAGCACCTTTATCTTGAGCGTCTTCCTGCTTTCCGACGCTGCCCTTCGAGGAAGGCTTTGCGGCCTCCGTCGATCCCGGTTGCCCGGCCGACACGAGGTTGCAACTAACTGCGCGCTGCTCTCGCTTATCAGGAGCCACCGGTGCCTGACTAGATGTTGGTTTGTCAGACACCAGCACGCCGAGAGCAGAGCTCACAACCGTTACTTCTCTTTGTGCCTGCTCAATCATAGATAGCGCCACCAGCGCAGACTCAGTCACGATTGGCTTCGTCACCTCTGAGCTAGGCATAGAAGCAACCTGAGCCAGGCTCAGCGCACTTGGCTGGACTCCGCCACGTGCTTCCGATAACGTACTCTTCGTCGCCACCGATGGCTGTGTCATCTGTCGCGAAAACACGAACCATTTCGCGCAATTCATCTACGAGTTTTTCGTTCATAGCATCTTTGCGTCGCAATTCTTGACGTTGTTCGAAAATTTCCTTTTCGTAGACTTCACGTACTTCGCGCAGTTCTTCTTGTAGTTAAGATTGCGTTATAAACGCCGCCGTTGACAACGGAATCGTCGATTGCGGGTACGCTACCGCACTCGGCGTATACATAATGTGTTGTCCAGGTGACACAGATACCACCGCCATGTGTTTTTCCCAATCGCGCCGAGCTTGTTCCTGCTAACGTTCCCAATCCTTGAGCGCTGGTAGCACTTCGTAAACTCCTCCGGCTACGGTTTGTCCCGTGGCCGAGGTCACCGCTGCCACGCTAACTGCTGGATACCTGGCCAGTCCTTCTATAGTATACGTCTGACGACTTCTCGCTCCGATCGGTTGAGAAGTCAGCAACTGCGACGTGCCCGTCGTTGGCAGAAGTCGTGAAAACACAGGTGTAACCCCTGTAGTAACACCAGCTTCAGCACTAAGTATCGGAGGATTAGTTGTGACTACGGGAAAAGCACCGCCCGTTCGAATTATTGTCGCCGTTGAAGTGCTTCCTTTTTCGCCCCTTCCGATATGTTGAAGCGCTAGGCAACGTTTCCAACGAATCCACACGCGGACGAGCAGCTGCCGGACGCGTCACTTCTGCATAACACCGCGGTGCACCCCGCTGCTCCGTATCCGTAGTCGTTGGCTTCCCCAACTTTCGTGACTCAGTCACTTTGGTTGGTGACGCCGGCTTGGACACTCCGCCTTTCGACGGTTGTTTCACGACCGACATTACTGCTTTGGATATCTTAGTTATCGACACAGCTGTAGTCGCAGCTGGCGCCTTTGCCGCCGTTGTCTTTGACGTCACTACCGATGCCTCCGACGCGATTGCTTCGTACGGAATTGTTCGAACTGCAGAAACGGGAGTCAACTCCATCTGTGTGATTCGCATTTGCTTTGAACGTCTTTCGACACTCGAATCGGTTCCAATTCCACTTCGTCTGCCAGGCAAATCGATAACGTTGTCATCCGTCGGCGACAATAATTCTGCCCGATCTTGCTGCGCACGTTTCTCGAACCATTTCTTCCTTGCCGCAGAGCAGGAGGTTGCGTCGAGCTTTTAGCAGCTGTTGTTTTCTTTCGGGTTTCCATGACGATCAGGGTGCAACCAGAATTCCGGTTCCGGCGTTTTTCACCTTCCGGTTCCGCTAATTTTTTACCGGATTTAAAAATTCCGGTGTTATAATTTGGCCGTTTTCTTAACTTTGCTAATTTTTAAGATTCTCTTTTGAAAGCCACTTGTACTCCAATATAAGCCATTGATGGTGGATTTCACTTCAGTCGACGACGAAAATCTAAAATACAACAAATAAAATAAATACCTATGTTCGACTAAGGTTGTTTCACAAATAATAGAGCAAAAAACGATTAAAATGAAATTTTTGGTGAAATGCTTTTTCACTTTCCGGTTCCGGTAAAATTTTCAAATTCCGGTTCCGGTAAATTGTAATTCCGATTGCACCCTGATGGCGATGTCTGACTCATCGTCTCTCTGACTCTTCACTCGAAAGTATAACGTCCGTTCTGAATTTCAAAGTCGAAGGTTTCTTCTCCCTCGAGGCTAGCGTACTCGAAAGACTAGGTGGCCGTCTTCTCGATTTCTTCGTTGCAATGAACTGCCACTGTTTCTCCCGCCTGCTTGTTGCAATCGAGCTGCATCTTGTTAATTTCGTTCCAATATTTGAGAAACGTGTCGACGGTATCCCAATATTGACTCGACCCTTCTCTGTTGACATCTCAAAGCGTGACGTTATATTCACCGGCGCCGAGTGGATCGCTAGCAGGATTGTCATCTTCCGATTCCGACGATGACCCAGTCACGGTCGAAAGTTGACCAGTGCTACGCTTCTTCCTCCTCGGTGGCGGTGGTTACACCGAAATGCCAACACAGTCACGTGCTGCATATCATCCAGCCACTGATCGAACGACCTTGTACGCCAGTCTCCATACGCGATTTCCTGTCCCACGACTCCTATAACTGCTCCAGGTCTAACTCCCGGGACCACAGAGACGCGGAACAATCGCGTGTCGTTATAGCCGCGCGATCGATCGGCTTAGGATCCGTTTTGCCAACGATGAAGACAGTCACGCTTCTCGGATAACGCCTGCCTTTATTTCGTTGAAATGCGGCTTCGAAGGTACGGACGCATTCAGCCTCGACATCGCGATACTGTTCTAACACCGCCTGCGTTGACGCACGTTCTTTGATAGCTAGGGACAAATCTTTGCGTTGGATCCGCCCTAGATTAACAATATGGCTGTAGAGCTCCAAACACGCGGTGTCTCGAGTTCTGTCCACAACCAAATTGTTATGACGGACTAATAGCGCAACCGCTACGTCCGCCAACATGACATCACAGCCCGCGTATTTGACGAGATTTATCAGATGCGAGTCCGTCTTGTTATGGACGACTACACCGCGGGGCTGTTTACGAAGGTACCCCATTAACGCTTTGCCAAACAGGGTTTTACCTTTATCGATGTTGGAATAATCGATAAGGCAAGCACGGATCTTGCGAACGCTGTACAAATAGTTGTGTAAACTTCGCACATCCTGCGTATTTGCGTCGTGGATGAACGGTTGATCACTACCACGCGTTCCATCGCCGTACGACGCTGTCCACATCCGCTTGTCATCACTGAGATCCAGCATAATTTGATGAATTTCTCGTCTCTGAGGAGCTCATAGAGCTCCTCCGGAAAGTGCAGACCAAACGGTTGGACGTCGACGAGGAACGTGGCGCTTTCAGGCGTACCGATTTGAATCGTACGCGCGTGACACTTTGCTGCAGTTCCGCCACGTGGCTCACTGCGTAAGAAATCGTCTGGTCAATACGATTTAAACCCAGCCGAATATATCCGAAGCGTTTCGATAGGGTGTTTCACCCCATTCAGATTTTCGAGATGTTTGGCCTCAGCCTCGCGAAATTTCTTAGTCAGCTTCGCCGAGGTTGGCACCTTCAATATCCGATAACAGGATATTTGTTCGTGAATCTCTGCTGATCGTCACGGC
The DNA here is from genome assembly GCA_030248215.1 of Enoplolaimus lenunculus. Classification (NCBI taxonomy): domain Eukaryota; kingdom Metazoa; phylum Nematoda; class Enoplea; order Enoplida; family Thoracostomopsidae; genus Enoplolaimus; species Enoplolaimus lenunculus. The sequence goes on from JASANG010003282.1 coordinate 22,277, forward strand.
TTCTTTGACTTGATCCCGGCTGGAGATCAACGCCACATAACGTGGGTAGCCCCATTGAAATCCATGGACGTGGGGAGGGACCCACAACCGCAATGCATGGCTAGGATGTTTGTCATGCCGCGGTGGAGCACCCGTTGGGAACTGTAGAAACGGCGCTTCCAGAGGACCAAACCGCTGCATTGCCGTTGTCAAATCCGATGTTGCTACACCGTTGAACTAGGGGATTTTGCCATAATAATGACCGGGAGATTGGTCAATACGGCACAATAATATAATAATAAATGTCAATAATACGATAAAAATACGAAAATAACATTGGGCCTTGGATTTCACCATAGCGAAACAGTTTTTTGAAGTCTGGGTGAAATTTGTTTGCTATACGTTTCGCGTCCATTTTCTCTTGTTTTTCATTATTACTAAGTCGCCTATGGCGAAT
>JASANG010002534.1:0-22674 GCA_030248215.1 Enoplolaimus lenunculus
ATTAATCACAACATAAAAAATAATTACACTTCTAAAACGGGTTATGAGATAATTTTTGTCTCAATGATGCCTGGTTTACTTTTCACGTAATACTTGAGCCGACACGACCCACGTAAAACGGAACGTTTTGAATATAGCGAATGCCTGTCACTTCGGAAACGATAAGTTGTATTTTCATTTTGCCAGGGTATGAATTATAGTTTAAGTCTATTTTTTTGGCGAGCGAGTTCCACTGTTCAACAAAAGTTTTCGACAATTTGTTTCAATTTAAAAAATTATTTTCAAAACCATTAAAATGTTTTTGTTTTGGTTTCGTATCCAAAAAGTATCAAAACAAAATATGTCGAGTATACACAATTCTGGCCCCCTTTATCTTTAAACAACGATTATGTCAATGGGAAGGTGGGCCATTGTATAGAACACGGCCGGAACAGTAGTAGAAGCATATTCCAAAGTCTAAGTTTAAACCTAAGCCTAAACATAACCGTAAAGATGAGCCTATTCGTAAGCGTAAGCCAAAGCCTAAACCTAAGCCTAAGCAAAAAAAGTTAGTCAAAAGGGTAAACTGACTCTATTACAGCCCCGCCGGAAAAGGAAAACGATCCGGCTGTGTTCAATACATGGGCCCAAAGGCGAATAGTGAACAATATATAGTTTTCTATAGTACCTCCAACTGCAAGCCTGACATATATAAATAGCGTGAGAGGTGAAACCTATTGTATACCAAGAAAAATAACATTAAAAATGAAAGCTTGAACTGGGCGTTTTGGTGTATTCTCAACTTGATAACGCACCATTTACAGAGGGTGAACGAATAAGATCTTTGTTGTGTTAAACTATGCTGGTCGATAGTGAATTTTGATTGAAACCAGGTCGACAAAAATGTTACAAAGCTTAAACTTGCGTTTACAATCATGTTTAGTCTTTTAAGTAAAAAGGCCTTAAAGTTTAATTTACCTAGATTTAAGTATCTGATTGGTCGAAAGATTTAGGATACACGGGTCTAGGGTCTTAGTTTTTTAATAAAGGGGTTGATTTGACGGTTCCGCCTCTTGTTCAATCTGAAAACAGTTATAAGCTGTACAGGGGCTGCAGATTAAGCGTATTCTGAAACTGTGAAGCTTAAGCCTAAGATTCGTTAAAAAATGTAATTTAAATCTAAGCCTAATAGTTTATAGACCAACCAGAAACTGGTAATGGTCCTTAAACTACACGGGCCGAATAAAGTAATTTTCCGCTAATTCACAGATATGATTGCTCCTAAAGAAACTTGAAGCGTGGACAGCACCTTTGTCTACCAGCAATTCCCCCACTGTGTACTATCAAATCAGACTTTGGTCTAAAATTTGAATTTACCTGACTTAATTAAAGCATATTATGTTTCATAGCTTATCAGTTGCGTTGCCTTAATATCCGATGTCTCTTACAGTTGAACTTAAGAATAATTAAGTCTGATGTTTTATTCATAAACAAAAACCACGTACATCAAATAGCTGTGTTGTGAGTATAGTTTCTGTAACAAGACCGGATTGAGAGTGCGGAAGTAGGTTTACAGCACCAAGACACCTACGAATTTAGAAAATTAACTTATTGGTGGGGCTGCGGATATAAAACAATTAAAATCATTGTGATCGAAAGAAGCGTAAAGTCAAACGCAATTTAAGCACTAAATATTAACTAAAAAAATTTCAATTTTGAACCCCTCTGTTTGGATGGCAAAGATCCTGTGGAAATGGCGAACTGTAAAACAGATGGCACTAAAATTAGGCTCAACCAAATTATCTCGAAGAGGTCAGACGGTGTGGTCAGTTTTTGGAAAAAGTGTAACAAATACATCTAATGCAACAGCGTAAAACGGAGATGAAAAATATTCTAAATTTGCAAGTTGTAAAACAATTGTTATAGAAAATGATTTTAGAATATTTAATTTCGTTTCAAATATTTTTGCTCAAAAAATTTTCAAAATTTCATTTCAATTTGGAGCTAATTTAATACTTGATTTGTAATAAGCAATTACTTATCAGGTAAAATAATTTGCAGGCCGTTTAGAAATACGTTCTGCAAACAAAAACATTTGTACCGACTCATACAGTTGTATAGTTGGTTTAGGCTTAGGAGTATGCTTATATTACGGCCGTGTTGTATATAGATTTGCCCAAAACTTAAATGAAATCAGAAATTTTTGGAAATTGATGAAGCTTCTGCAGTATAAAAATTTGCTTGTTCCATACAAAGGATTATACTCGAATCAAAAAAACATTTTGTAAGTAATAAACGAATAACAGTTGAATTTTCTAAAGCATAAATATTAACTGAAACTTGCGTTGTTGTTTAGATAGATTCGTTGAGTCAGATTTGTAAGCCTTCCTCTTCGCATAGAGTGACAGTTTGGGCAGCTTAAGTAATCGTTATATTTCGTGTCAAATAGACCAATGTGCTTATTATGGCTCTTATTACTATTAAAAGACTTAGGGAACATCGGGTATACTTTAGTACCGGATTCTAAAACTTTGCAATACCGGCAAAGACAACGACTTTTTTGGGTCTAAGTTTGTGCGAAAATATTGGTACTAATCCGGAAAACACGTCAGATAATCAGTTCCACGTTTTAACCCCTTTCTCACATGAATATTTTGCATTTTAATTTGAAATTTAAGTACAGAATCTAGAAAACTTGGAACCCGGCGTAAACTGGACATTTTTATTGTTGCTCAATATACAACTCATACTATCTTTAACAGACTGTAACAAATTATTCGTTTCAGTTCCACGTAAAAATCGGTGTCCGCTTTCGTTAATATAGAAATATCGGAAGTTATGTTATTTAAAATTAATTAAATTAGTAATAAATCATGTACATATCTCGCAAGTTTTTTATTACATACGCTTGCAAATGGTTAGATATTAAAAATTAACCGAAATTTATCCAAAAACTAAAAAAATTTCTTGTGCATCCGTAATTTGTTAAAATTCTGGATTGGGACCCAAACCCGGAAAATCTCTTATTCAGGTCAACACAGTAGGTTGCGTTGCCTTTCTCAATTCGAGAGGTAAAGCACAAAGACTTTTAAGTCAACCTTTTCAGACGAGGATCAATAATCGTAACGTTTCGGCATATTGGAGTGCGACTCGAACTATCTTTCCCTGGAGGCATTTGCCGTCTCAGCTTGAGCAGCAATAAAAAAATTGACGCCTGTGTCCCTCCAGTTCGACCAATTCAAATCTTTTTGTACACTTTCAACGCGGCATCTGAGTTTCAGAGTTAAGCCATAGGAGGTTCGAACGCTTAGCCGAATACTTTAAGGCTTAGGCTTGGAATTATGCAAGCTTTTTTGTAACCTAAGTGTAAATGCGAGCTTAAGGGTGGTGCCCCAAACTTGCCGCCCGCCTTGCGTACTTGTAAATTCTAATTAGTTGATTAATCAATTCAGCTATCGAGTTGGTTACTTCTGATTAAATATCAGTAAGCAATAAGACTCACTCCTAGTTGAGTTGATTTTATTCTAGTTGAGTTGATTCACTCCTAGTTTAGAGCTGACTTGTGAATGAGAGTCGATTAGATTAACTTGATAATTAATTGAATCCACTGCAAAATTCGAAGTTCTGACCGTCCTTAGCACAGACTGAGTGATTCAACTCTTTCCTAGTTAAACTCGACTGAGCTAAATTAATACTAAACGTTTCACCAACTAGTAGGTTTCGCTATGCTTTACGCTTTCGAATGGAATACCTTGCTACTGCTATGCGTTGCTTAGAAAAATATACACAAAAATCTATTCTATGGCGTGTGCCAAGTTTTAATAAAAATTTATTGTCCTGTTCCTTTTGGTGTACGGCGCAGCGCGGTGACATTAAAGCAGAGCGCAACCCTAAAGCGTGTGAGCTCAAAGCCTTACTTCGACTACACATAAACGCCACTTAAGCAAACTGAAACTAAAATAACCACAATCAGATCTGGTTTATGATGAACCAAAAGGTGAAGCGTTTACTATAATATCTGTGTTAATAGATTCCTATTATTGTCGAAAAATTAGTTAATATTGCCAAACAAATAATTGTCTATTTATATTTTGTAGGAACCTAAATAAAACCACACTGGTGGCAAACTCGTGCAACCAATTTACAACGTCGGAGCCACAGTTTCGTTTCGCGAGGGGATAACTGTATATAAACGGTATTAAATGCGAGTGTAGCGCGAAAAAATTATACATTTTTCAGACTTTTACCAATCAATAGGTTTAATTGTAAATATATTTAGTTTTGGTGTCCACAAAATGCTTTGAAACTCAGCATCTGCTTGACTACACTGCAAAAATGGGAGTCAAACTGACTCTATGGGAAATAGGCTTTTGCTGACTACACAAAACTGAGTCAATATTTGACTTCGCCAGAGTCAAATTCGACTAATTTTTATTTTTTACAGTGTACGCTTGTGACAATGGGCAAAAAGTTTAGGAAATATACACCCAAAAATTAACAAGCAGCGTTTAAACTAGGCATTAGAGTGTCCCCTGAGGGGGGCAATGAACCGCACCCCAGACCGATTTTAAAACAATTTGTTTCTATAAAATAATAGCAAGATACATGTAGGTACACATAAATTGTATCTGCATATATTCACAATAGATACAGTGTTCGCAAACCCGTCGGAATCTTAGTTGCGGTCTATGACTTAAAACATATATTCTATTAACAAAAGACTGCGTCCAAATTTGATTGGATTTTTCTAAAGTTATTACCACTTTTCAACACATTTGTGTGCTCAAAAAGGTAAATTTGCTATGATTTTCTGAGTTGTTGAAGACATTATTTTTAAAAGCCTACAGAGCCTGTTACGAGTTAGAATTGCTATATTCTAGTCGTACGGTGCTGTCCACAACCGTCAGATGATGTCCGTCACCCGTACGGCGCCGTCCATAATCTGTTCGGCGCCGTCCATATTCTGTTCGGCGCCGTCCATATTCTGTTCGGCGCCGTCCATAATCTGTTCGGCGCCATCACGTGAGTAAGTAATTTGCTTACGATAGCACGCCACAATTATCGGTGACGGACGACACAGGACGGTGGTGAGAAAACGCCGTACGGGTGACAGACGAATGTTTGCGCAAGTTTACATTTACTCAGTGGTATTGTAATATTATATGTGTAAAATCAGACCATTGGTATATCGGTAATTTACAGAATCGATTAAAAACAATTATTTTAAAATAAAGCGACGGTCGTTAGCGGAAGGAACCTCCTGTGTCAAAAATTAAGCAACATTTAATTTATCCAAGACGCTGGAACAAAAAGCAAATCGCATACTTTTGTTGGTTTAATAGGAACTGACTTAAGATGAATTATTACAACTGGCTCGAAACGGAATCAGGAACGTAAAACTGTTGGTGAGATGCATAGGAAACCGCTTGAGGCAAGCAAATCTAAATAATTAATGACTATGCTCTTTGGTTTCGTTCCTATGGAATATCTCATAATTAACACCAAACAGCGACCAGATGGCATACGAAGCACCTCAGTGGTGTATACATACAACAGCCATATGACCTTGTATTGTGGTTCGTTAGCGAAATGGGTAAATTTTCATCAGTTCAATGTATGATAGCCAAAACGAGAGCGGGTGTTTCGGGCAACGAACCCTGAAACTGGCGTCATGTTAGGTGTCACCAGTACTCAAGACGCTTGACTTGACTAAGCAGGAACCTACCCCGCGTGTTGATTTGTGGACTACGCCGCAGGATGCAATCGGTGATAAAAGATAACGGAGCTGAAGCCGGAGGTCATCAAAACTTGCTTGAATTGTAGCCGGAGATGAGGTGAAATTAGTAGTTAAAACGTTTAATTTGTTCATTTTAGCAGATATCTGAAATGTGTTGTTAAATCGTTTGGTTTCACGCTTAGTTTTTTAACGAAATTCTTGTGATTTTCTTTTAAAATTGTGACAAAAGTTGAAACAAAACAAGCCAAACATAAATTTTTTAAAACTATGCAATATTTCACTACTTATATCAAAATTGCCTGAATCTGCGGCAAAAATTCTACCAGAGACAGTGCCGGTGGTTGATTGTCTGCCGGAGCCTGAGCCGGATGCCGACCTCCGATTGTACTTACAACATTAAATGACACAGGTTCTGTCCAATTCCTATATTTGGTATTGTGTTGGCCGATGTACTTATAGGGGCCTGCTTGTTAAGCTTAAGCCTAAACCTAAGCACAAACTTAACCACACCGTTAAATACAAATAAATCCTAAATACTAAGAATACGCCCTAATGCTTAACATTAAAGTCTCTAATTCCGCTAAGGCATTATACTTGATATGAGCCGAGTTTGCGCAAAGCGCGCATTCTGTATTAAAAATCATGATTCAATACATTATCTAATGACACATATCTTTTTGCTTTTAGAAATATTCATGTGAGCAACACCTTTAAACCAAACTGCCACCGGATATTCACTGCGGCAAACAATTGTTATCCGTTTCCGTTGTAGCAAAATACCGGAAATTTCGTTATTTTTTGGACGATAATTTATAAATCCCAACAACATCTTTGATCGTGTCATACTTCAATATCCGGTTTTGTGATTCCGTTAGTTTGGAAACCTGAAAATACGGTGAAACTGCGGCAAAAAAATGATGCAAGGTTAAATCCGTCCCGGAATAATTTTCAAACTTTGTTGACAAATAAATACAAAAATTCAGGTTACGACATAACGTTTTGACACTTTTAAAAATATTACACATACATTTTGTTGGTGTGACTATAACGTGCAAATCTGCGAAAATCATGGGTAGCGTGTTTCCACACGTTTAAAAAACACAATTCTTTCATACCGAACAAACATAGAGCAAAATCAATACGAGATTGACTATCAAACCGGCGCGGTCTCAGATATTCAATGAATACAAGAGACCGCAGTCAAGGACGCTCAGGGACATTTAACATTAAATATCACGTATATAATAGAAATACAGCAAGTACACGCACATAGCAATAAGCCAAAGGGAAGAAAACCAAAAACAGCAACACTCATGAGAGAGTTGGAAAGATATAAAGATTACTAGTCTGAGTCAGGGGACATAGTTTTCATAACTGTGTTGATCAGAGTATAATACAACTCGCTGGAAAATTCAGGTAATACAACATTAGTACATATTTTATTGTTGTAAATAAATTAATATTGAGATGAAAAATACAAATGTGTCTTTCACACGAAAAATATATACGTAACCGTAAAAAATTTCCCAACTTCAATCTATAAAAAATGAAAGAAAAAACATACCGAATGAGTTGAAAATAAATACGATTATAAAGTAGATCAGAATCCATTTAACATCCGTTAAAGTCATTGGCGCGAAATATTGTTTTGCTAAGAAGCATGCAATCCATAAGAGCCGGAAAAACAAAAACTGCGCTTCACAACAGAAGTTGTTGTCGATTTCCTCAACAATGTTACAATAATAAACGTTCACACATCATCTTTCTATATTAAATCTGAAACGTCCTACATATGTATTTTGGACAACGTTCCAACTGTTGTTGTTGTATGCAAACAAAGAAAGATGATGTGGAAACATTTTCATTATTGTAACATTGACATTGAGTTGAAATCAACAACAACTGGCGCTTCACAGCAAAACGTTTTTCGAGAAAAATGTTACCGTTGAAAATTTCGTAGTGCGTTGTTCAATTTAAATTTGAAGATTTCGACAAAATGAATTATTTCTTACGCAAAGAACAAATATAATAATTTTCGCAGCCAATCATGACTTTATACGGATGTTAAATGGATTCTATCCTACTTTATAATACATTATTTATTTCAACTCATTCAGGACTGATATTTTTTTTCTTCAATTATATAGATTGAATTCGGAAATTATTTTACGGTTACGTATATATTTTTGGTGTTGTGAAAGACACATTTGTGTATTTTTCATCCAAACTGTGATTTATTTACAACACAAAGATTATCTACTAACTGTTTATTACACTGTAAATTCCAGCGAGTTGAATTAAACTCCAGACTGAGTTGAGTCACACAGTCTGAGTGAGGACTATCAGACCTCATAACTCGGAGCTGATATAATTCATTCTGATTTAATTAATCAGCTTTCCCAAAATCTCATCTCACTCAGAATGAGTTAAAGTTTGCTGTTATTAACTCAGAAATAACTAACTTACCGTCTGAGTAGATTAATTAGCTCATTGGAATTTACAGTGTACTTGCTGTAATTTTCGAATATTATATACGTGATATTCGGATAAATGTCCCTGAGCGTCACTTGACATGCGGTCTCTTGTATTCATTGAATATCTGAGAGCGCCGGTTTGATAGTCAATCTCGTATTGATTTTGTATGTTTCTTCATGGTATATGAAAGCCCAAATTTGTATGTTTAAATCGAATCAGCGTGGAACGAACCACGAACCAGCTACACTGATTTTAACGCAGATTTCGCGTTAATATAGTCACACCAACAAAATGTATGTGTAATATTTTTAGATACTCAAAACGTTATGTCGTAACCTGAATTTTTGTATTTTATTTGTCAACAAAGTTTGAAAATTATGTTCCGGGACAGACGATAACCAACAAGAGTGTTGCATCATTTTTAGTTTAGCCATATTTTCAGGTTTCAAACTAACGGAATCACAAAACCGGATATTGAAGTATGACACGATCAAAGATGTTGTTGATTTATAAATTATCGTCCAAAAAATAACGAAATTTCCGGTATTTGTACAACGGAAACGGATAACAATTGTTTGCCGCAGTGAATATCCGGTGGCAGTTTGGTTTAAAGGTGTTGCTCACATGAATATTTCTAAAAGCAAAAAGATATGTGTCATTAGATAATGTATTGAATCATGATTTTTAATACAGAATGCGCGCGTTGCGCATACTCGGCTCATATCAAGTATAATGCCTTAGCGGAATTAGAGACTTTAATGTTAAGCATTAGGGCGTATTCTTAGTATTTAGGATTTATTTTATTATTTAACGGTGTGGTTAAGTTTGTGCTTAGGTTTAGGCTTATGCAGCAAGCAGGCCTCTATAAGTACATCGGCCAACACAATACCAAATAAGGAATTGGACAGAACCTATGTTAATTTTAATGTTGTTAAGTACAGATGGGAGGTCGGCATCCGGCTCAGGGCTCCGGCAGACAATGTCAACCACCCGGCACTGTCTCTGGTAGAATTTTTGCCGCAGATTCAGGCAATTTTGATATAAGTAGTGAAATATTGCATATTTTTAAAAAATTTATGTTTGGCTCGTTTTGTTTTCAACTTTTGTGACAATTTTTAAAAGAAAATCACAAGAATTTCGTTAAAAAAAACTAAGCGTGAAACCAAACGATTTAACAACGCATTCCAGATATCTGCTAGAGTGAACAAATTAAACGTTTTAACTACTAATTTCACCACATCTCCGGCTACAATACAAGCCATTTTTGATGACCTCCGGCTTCAGCTCCGTTATCTTTTATCACCGATTGCATCCTGCGGCGTAGTCCACAAATCGACGCGCGGGGTAGGTTCCTGCTTAGTCAAGTCAAGCGTCTTGAGTACTGGTGACACCTAACATGACGCCAGTTTCAGGGTTCGTTGCCCGAAACACCCGCTCATCGTTTTCGTTATCATACATTGAACTGATGAAAATTTACCCATATCGCTAACGAACCACAATACAAGGTCATATGGCTGTTGTATGTATACACCACTGAGGTGCTTCGTATGCCATCTGGTCGCTGTTTGGTAATGCTTTAAGCAGAATATCCATAGGAACGAAACCAAAGAGCATAGTCATTAATTATTTAGATTTGCTTGCCTCAAGCGGTTTCCTATGCATATCACCAACAGTTTTACGTTCCTGATTCCGTTTCGAGCCAGTTATAATAATTCATCTTAAGTCAGTTCCTATTAAACCAACAAAAGTATGCGATTTGCTTTTTGTACCAGCGTCTTGGATAAATTAAATGTTGCTTAATTTTTGACCCAGAAGGTTCCTTCCGCTAACGAGCCGTCGCTTTATTTAAAAATGATTGTTTTAATCGATTCTGTAAATTACCGATCTACAATAAGTTAAATTTACACATATAATCTACAATCCCCACTTGAGTAATGTTAAATTTGCGCCAAACATTCGTCTGTCACCCGTACGGCGTTTTCTCACCACCGTCCTGTGTCGTCCGTCACCGATAATTGTGGCGTGCTATCGTAAGCAAATTCTGCTTCTCCGCATGGTACACAAACAGATTATGGACGGCGCCGAACAGATTATGGACGGCGCCGAACAGATTATGGACGGCGCCGAACAGAATATGGACGGCGCCGTACGGGTGACGGACATCATCTGACGGTTGTGGACAGCACCGTACGACTAGAATGTAGCAATTCTAACTCGTAACAGGCTCTGTAGGCTTTTAAAAATAATGTCTTCAACAACTCAGACAATCATAGCAAATTTACCTTTTTGAGCACACAAATGTGTTGAAAAGTGGTAATAACTTTTAAGAAAAAATCCAATCAAATTTGGACGCAGTCTTTTGTTAATAGAATATATGTTTTAAGTCATAGACCGCAACTAAGATTCCGACGGGTTTGCGAACACTGTATCTATTGTGAATATATGCAGATACAATTTATGTGTACCTACATGTATCTTGCTATTATTTTATAGAAACAAATTGTTTTAAAATCGGTCTGGGGTGCGGTTCATTGCCCCTCAGGGGACACTCTAATGCCTAGTTTAAACGCTGCTTGTTAATTTTTGGGTGTATATTTCCTAAACTTTTTGCCCATTGTCACAAGCGTACACTGTAAAAAATAAAGAGTAAGTCGAATTTGACTCTGGCGAAGTCGAATATTGACTCAGTTTGTGTAGTCAGCAAAAGCCTATTTCCCATAGATTCAGTTTGACTCCCCATTTTTTGCAGTGTAGTCGAGACGGATATTCTTGGCGTCCGAACGTTTTTGGACACCAAAACTAAATATATTTACAATTAAACCTATTGATTGGTAAAAGTCTGAAAAATGTATAATTTTTTTCGCTCGCTACACTCGCATTTAATACCGTTTATATCCGGTTATCCCCTCGCGAAACGAAACTGTGGCTCCGACGTTGCTGATTGGTTGCGCGAGTTTGCCCACAGTGTCGTTTTATTCAGGTTCCTAAAATATAAATAGACAATTATTTGTTTGGCAATATTAACTAATTTTTCGACAATAATCGAAATCTATTAACACAGATATTATAGTAAACGCTTAGCCTTTTGGTTCATCATAAACCAGATCTGATTGTGGTTATTTTAGTTTCAGTTTGCTTAAATGGCGTTTATGTGTAGTCAGGGTAAGGCTTTGACTCACACGCTTAGGGTTGCGCTATACTTTAATGTCACCGCGCTGCGCCGTACGCAAAAGGAACAGGACAATAAAATTTTATTAAAACTTGTCACACGCCATCAAATAGATTTTTGTGTATATTTTTCTAAGCAACGCATAGCGGTGCACGGTGTCGTTCGAAACAGTAAAGCATAGCGAAACCTTAGTTGGTGGAACGTTTTGTATTAATTTTACTGAGTTGACTTTAACTCAGAAAGAGTTGAATCACTCAGTCTGTGTTAGGACGGTCAGAACTCAGAATTTTGAGTGGATTCAATTCATTCTGAGTTAATTAATCGACTCAGTCACAGTCAGCTCTCAACTCAGAGTGAGAATCAACTCAACTCAGAGTGAGTTATTGCTTACTGATATTAATTCAGAAATAACCAACTCGATAGCTGAATTGATTAATCAACTCATTAGAATTTACAGTGCGAAGGCGGGCGGCAAGTTTAGGGCACCACCCTTAAGCTCACATTTACGCTTAGGTTACAAAAAAGCTTGCATAATTCCAAGCCTAAGCCTAAAATCTTCGGCTAAGCGTTCAAACCTATATGGCTTAACTCTTAAACTTAAGTGCACATTGAAAGTGTACAAAAAGATTTGAATTGGTCGAACTGGAGGACACAGGCGTCAATTTTTTATTGCTGCTCAGCTGAGACGGCAAATGCCTCCAAAGAGAGATCGTTCGAGTCACACTCCAATATGCCAAACATCAAATTATTGATCCTCGTCGAAAAGGTTGACTTAAAAGTCTTTGTGCTTTACCTCTCAATTGAGAAGGCAACGCAACCTTCTGTGTTGACCTGAATAAGAGGGGGTCCCCATTTCGAGTCCCAATCCAGAATTTTAACAAATTGCGGATGCACAGAAATTTTTTAGTTTTTGGATAAATTTCGTAATTTTTAATATCTAACCATTGCAGCATATGTAATAAAAAACTTGCGAGATGTACATGATTTATTACTAATTTTAAGTATAAAAATAACATAATTTCCGATATTTCTATATTAACGAAAGCGGACACCGATTTTTACGTGGAACTGAAACGAATGACCTGTTACAGTCTGTTAAAGATAGTATAAATTGTATATTGAGCAACAATAAAATGTCCAGTTACGCCGGGTTCCAATTTTTCTAGATTCTGTACTGAGATCTCAAATTTGAATGCAAAATATTCATGTGAGAAAGGGGTTAAAACATCAAACTGATTATCTATCGTGTTTTCAGGATACGTACCAATATTTCGCACAAACTTACAACCAAAAACGTTGTCTTTGCGGGTGTTGGAAAGTTTAGAATCCGGTACTAAAATATACCCAATGTTACCTAAGTCTTTTAATAGTAATAAGAGCCATAATAAGCACATTGGTCTATTTGACACGGAATATAACGATTACTTAAGCTACCAAACTATCACTCTATGCCAAAGGAAGGCTTACAAATCTGACTGACGATTATATTTAAACAACAACGCAAGTTTCAGTTAATATTTATGCTTAGAAAGTCAACTGTTGGTTTATTACTTACAAAATGTTTTTTTTTTTTGATTCGAGTATAATCCTTGTTATGGAACGGCAGAACTTTATATCCAAAAGCTTGGTGGATTTCAAAAAATTTCTGATTTCATTTAAAATTTGGGCCAATGTATATACAACACGGCCGTAATATAAGCATATTCCTAAGCCTAAACCAACTATACAACTGTATGTAGGTCGGTCCCAATGTTTTGTTTGCAGAACGTATTTATTAAACGGCCTATTAAATTACCTGATAAGTAACTGCTTGTTACAATCAGTGCTCAATCAGCTACGAATTGAAATGAAATTTTGAAAATTTTTTGAGCAAAAATATTTGAAACGAAATTCAATTTGCGAAAATAGTTTTCTATAACAATTGTTTTTTTACAACTTTCAATTCCGATATTTTTCATCTCCGTTTTACGCTGTCATTAGATGTATTTGTTACACTTTTTCCAAAAACTGACCACACCCATCTGACCTCTTCGGTAATTTGGTTGAGCCTAATTTTAGTGCCATCTGTGTTTACCCTTCCGCCATTTCCACCGGATCTTGCCATCCAACAGAGGGTTCAAAATTGAAATTTTTGCATTTAATATTTAGTGCTTAAATTGCGTTTGACTTTACGCTTATTTCGATCACAATGATTTTTAATTGTTTTATATATCCCGCAGCCCCACCGATGAGTTAATTTCTAAATTCGTCAGTGTATTTGGTGCTGTAAACCTACTTTTCACACTCTCGATCCGGTCTTGTTACAAACCTTATCACTTCACAACACAGCTATTTGATGTACGTGGCTTTGTTTATGAATAAAACATCAGACTTAATTATGCTTAAGTTCAACTGTGAGGACATCGGATATTAAGGCAACGCAACTGATGAGCTATAAACATAATATGCTTTCATAGTCAGGTAAACAAATTTTAGACCAAAGTCTGATTTGATAGTACACAGTGGGGGAAGAATACTCGTAGACGGGGTGCTGTCCACGCTTAGTTTCTTCAGCAATCATATATATTAATTAGCGAAAATTACTTATTTCGGCCCATGTACATTTCAGGGGCGTCCCAGTTTCTGGTTGGTCTATAAACGAGGAGGCTTAGATTCTAGATTACATTTTTTAACAAAGCTTAGGCTTAAGCTTAAGTTTAGGAATACGCTTAATCTGCCGCCCCTGTCGCAGTTTATGACTGTTTTTCCGATTGAACAAGAGACGGAACCGTCAAATAGACCCCTATTTTATTGAGAAACTAAGACCCTCAACCCGTGTATCCTAAATCTTCGACCGATAGGATACTTAATCTGTATTAAACTAAGGCTTTACTTAAAAGACTAAACATGATTGTAGTTTAACACAACAAAGATCTTATTCGTTCACCCTCTGTAAATGGTACGTTATCAAGTTGAGAATACACCAAAACGCCCAGTTCAAGCTTCAATTTTAATGTTATTTTACTCATTATACAATCGGTTTCACCTCTCACGCTATTTATATATGTCAGCTTTCAGGTGCAATTTCTATAGAAAACTATATATTGTCCGCTATTCGCCTTTCGGCCCATGTATAAAACACGGCCGGATCGTTTTCCTTTTCCGGCGGGGCTGTAATAGAGTCAGTTTACCCTTTTGACTAACTTTTTTTGCTTAGGCTTAGGTTTAGGCTTTGGCTTACGCTTACGAATAGGCTCATCTTTACGGTTATGTTTAGGCTTAGGTTTAAACTTAGACTTTGGAATATGCTTCTACTACTGTTCCGGCCGTGTTCTATACAATGGCCCACCTTCCCATTGACATAATCGTTGTTTAAAGATAAAGGGGGCCAGAATTGTGTATACTCGACAATATTTTGTTTTGATACTTTTTGGATACGAAACCAAAACAAAAACATTTTAATGGTTTTGAAAATAATTTTTTAAATTGAAACAAATTGTCGAAAACTTTTGTTGAACGGTGAACTCGCTCGCCAAAAAAATAGACTTAAACTATAATTCATACCCTGGCAAAATGAAAATACAACTTATCGTTTCCGAAGTGACAGGCATTCGCTATATTCAAAACGTTCCGTTTTACGTGGGTCGTGTCGGCTCAAGTATTACGTGAAAAGTAAACCAGGCATCATTGAGACAAAAATTATCTCATAACCCGTTTTAGAAGTGTAATTATTTTTTATGTTGTGATTAATTTTAAACTAAAAATCGCCTGAATACCAGCTATTTTATCGTGTCTTGAGCAAGCGCAGCTAAACGACAGATACGTCATAGGCTGTCGAGGAATAGATTTAAGGTATTTTCGAGTGGGTTAAGATCACAAATTGCAATTCAAGCAGCGGACATGAATTTTTTTCAACACAATTTGGACCCATATGCCCTTTTCAAAAATACCGGATCGTCGTACGCTGGTTGCAGTTTGGGTAGTAGGCTTAAGTGACCATCCTTTGATAGGCCCATGTATAGAACAGGGCTGGAACAGTAGTATAAGCGTATTCCTAAGCTTAAGCCTAAGCCTAAGCCTAAGCGTAAGGATGAACCTATTCTTAAACCAAAGCCTAAACCAAAGCCTAAGCAAAAAATAAATGTTAAGCTTAAACTGACGCTATTATAGCGCCTGCGGAAAAAAATCCGGCCCTGTTCTATACATGGGCCTTTATGATACGCCGCTGATGAGTTCGAGCAATATTTGTTCATAGATCAGGGGTTGACGGTTTTTTCCGTGCAACTGTTGCAAAGTTACTTTAAGCTTTAGACTTTTTGCTTAGCCTTTAGGCTTAGACTTAATACGCTTTGGAATATGCTTGTACCACTGTTACGACCCTAATTCATGCATTGGCCATAACTTTAAACAAATACTATTATTTTTCAGTGTTAAAATGTAACGTTATGCCTGTTAAAATTAGTATCAACGATTTGAACGTTTTAGTTTGCTAAATTTCATGTAATTCGTTCCATTTCTGTCCAAAATCTGAGTTATACTTCTTATCCAAGCGAGTCCAAATCTCGATCGAAACCAGAGAACAAGACTAAGCCTAAACTGAGCCATAAATCTAAACCGAACGCTTTTAGATTTAACCTAAACACTAAGCAAGGCATAATTCTACTGGTTCATTAGCAAGAACTACTAAAACATATACATACATATATATATATATATATATGTATATATGTGGTTCAAAAATTTTCGTTGTATCGACAGAAACTTTAACCGCATCCTGTTCTCAAATTATTGTTGCACTAATAAGTATTTTTGCGGTACTAAATTTGGCTCAAGAGACAAAACAGGTTCCGCAAATGAATACACGTTTAGGTTTGATTTTCCTGTAACATTAACCAGATAAAATGTGTTTACACCTTAATTTAGTATAAGGATATTAATATTCAGCTTAGAACTCAAATCAAAGTTTTAGAACGCGCAGCATTGGAATAAGAAATTATTGATAGAACAGCAGGAATGTATATGTTTATTGAGAAGGCAAACAAAATTTCAATTAAGCATAAAAATTATAACGCAGGTCAAAAATGTTTTCAGTTGATTTGAAAATCGTCCAGTATCGCAGTGTCATCTTGGCTTTGCCTGCACCCCCTTCTCGTATAATAAACGCGATATTTAGCGGTAAGGATTATAAGAATATTGTCTATCTTAATACAAAAACTTGTTATATATTGACAAATTTAGCAGAAAACACGCAATATATATTTAGTCTTGCGAACAAAATCTTGAGTCAAAGTTTAGTTTTTGTTGCTTTTCCTATCGGAATTTATCTGTTGTGCATGATTTTCACTATGCTGCCTATCTGTCTATAGTGTAAGCGGGTTTGTATATTCTTTGCTTGTTTGTAATCCGCCTTATTTTAACCCTATCATTTGGTGGTCGGGATCGGTCGGATACGGTACATCAATATTCTAATCACAAAATTAATTTTATTTTAAAAATATTGAAAAATTACTCAAATGAGGTCTGATGTTAGTTTTAGGGTCGTTCCGGTTTCAAGTGGATCTGTAAAAAAGGCTTAAATTTTAGACTACATTTTTGTTTATGTTTAGACTTATGCATGATTCACGTTATAACCGGGGCAGGCGGGACATGGTTTGTCAAATGTTGATTCGACGTCAACGTTAAAATTCGGGCTCTTATATCGAGTCAACGGAGAAAACTCGAATGTCATATGACATTAGCTTACAAACCACCGCTCTCAAACGATCAATGTGTACAAGGGTCGGTATGTCACGTGATACTGTGAGACATTTATGCGAATATATGATATTCCAAAATTTCAACGAATATCATATAATATTCAGCGGAACAGTGTAATGTTTGGACACTAACAAATGAATGGAAAGTTGGACAGCAGAAATACAAATGTGCTTTAAATACCAAATACTCGCCTGCAAATCATTTCCGACACAAAATCGCTTATAACCACAGCTTCAGAATTCAAAAATTCAAATTTCAAATTCTAGTATCATATTATATTCAACAGGACAATTTGGGTATGTTACCTATAAGGCATGCAGACATTTGAAATTATTTCATATGATATTCGCAGACAATACCTCGGATATCGTATGATATTGAAGAACAAAAGAGGACCCACACATGTTAATAGCGGACAAATACGATTGCGCAAAAATCTGCCTGCAACTTTCAAACCAGTATGTAGCGAGGAACGAAATTTGGCACATTTTATTGTGGTTCCGTCTGTGGTTCCGTCTGCAAGGTTTTAAAGCTCGCAGGTCCCGTATTCGTCTGTTGAAAACTCGATCATCAATTGACGATACCCGGTTCACATGGTTGAACCTGTGATGTTGTTACTTTAAATCTTGAAGTTGCTACTCTAAATTATTTGCAAACCATTTTACAGTGAAAGGTTAGACAGTGCAAAATTGCTGATTTCATTGTCAAACTATGATCTCGTGCATGTTGTGTCGCTTCTTATTAACCCTTTTTCACATGAATATTTTCAATTTCATCTGAAAACCAATCTTTTGCCACGATTCGAACAGTGGAGACTGAAGTAAGACGTGTTTTACCATCAATACTCAGCATTAGGAGCTTGAAGCTCGATACCGAAGGTGCACTACGGTCTTGTATAGATTTTACTCTATGCGTTGTCAGTAAATGTTGGAAATTGTACAATGAGTATTATTTAACGTATACCCATTGCACTGGAGGTTGGTTGCTGTTAGTCAACTCTGTGTGAGAAGGGATTAACGAGGTACAATTCACAAAGCCTTATGTTTAAATCTGCTTTGCAAATCAATTAGCATTTTTGAAAAACGATTTTCGGAACAAACGTATTTTACGTTGAACTTTTTACTTAACGGCCGGGCAGAAAAATTACTTTACCTGTTTTACCCTGTATTTTTCAAAAAAATCCGGTCCCAGATAACTTTGAGCAAAATTTATCATTTTCTATCGATTTTTACAAAATATAATCAAATCGCATAAATTTACCGCAAAATTATGAACAAAACAAAAATATTTTAACACAAAACTTGCTAAAATGTCTAGAAAATTTGTTTAGAAGAATTTTGTAAACAATGATAAGACCGAAACAAAGACAACGAGATTATAAACCGAAATTCACGTCGAATTAGCAGTTTGTTCAACTCGATAAAATCAAACGCTTATGGCAAAATGGAACCTGAACGGTAACATAACGGCATCATCTGGTTTGTAATTAAGTTTGCTGTGTTAATATTTCAATAATTTCAGGAATATGAACATTTAAACAACAGAAACAATAACAACAACAACAACAACTGATGCGAGCCATTTGTTTGCTGGATTTTTAATTCTCAAAATATTTCCATCAAACGATAATGCAAATGTTGTTTCACCATTTGCAAAGAGTTGAACGCGTATTTCGATTACAAAATCAGTTTGACTTCAGTCAATCGGCCCACGTAAATATCAGGGACGGAGAGATTTTCTGTTGGACTACAATAAAGCAAGCTTAAGCGTTAGACTAATTTTGTTGCTTGGCGAATAGGCTTATGCGGGGTTCACGTTATAATCCGGGCAGCTTGGGACACGTTTTGTCCCTATTACACTCTTGGGTCAGACTTTGTCTGCTTGTAGACCCCATATCGTATTCAAAAATTCGTATTTGTCTGCTAATATCATGTGTAGGTCACCTTTTGTCCTTCAATATCATGTGATATTTAAGGTATTGTCTGCGAAAATCATATGATATATTTTCAAATGTCTGCGTAGTTGAGGTAACATACCCAAATTGTCCTGTTGAATATCATATGATACTAGAATTTGAAATTTGAATTTTTGAATTATGAAGTTGTGGTTTTAAGCGCTTTTGTGCGAGAAACGATTTGTAAGCGTGTATTTGGTATTTTAAGCACATTTGTGCCGCTGCCGTCTAACTTTTTATTCATTTATTAGAACACAAAGGTTACACTGTCCCGCTGAATATCATATGATATTCGTAGAAATTTTGGAATATCATATGATATTCGCATAAATGTCCGACAGTGTCACATGACACACCGTCCCTTGTACACATTGATCGTTTGAGAGCGGTGGTTTGTAAGCTAATGTCATATGACATTCGAGTTTTGTCTGTTCACCCGATGTGAGTGCCCAAATTTTAACGTTGACGTCGAATCAACATGGGACAAACCGTATACCGCCTGCCCCGGTTATAACGTGAACCCGCATTAGGCTCAGGAACATGCTCATTAGGATTAAGCTTAGGCTTAGGAATATGCTTATAATACTGTCCCGCCCCTGTTCTTTACATTGACCCGTCAATCTGCCACATTGAATAAATATATACCGGAATAAGTAGTTGCAGTAATCGATAACATTGTGTAGTGGTAGCGTGATTGACTCGAGTTTAAGAGCTCCGAAGTGCGAGTTCCAGAGTGGTGCTAAACATTCGATGAAACTTAAGTATATATTCTATAACAGGTTGAGTCGACTTGACCGTATACTTGCATCACAGTATGCAAATTGTACGTTTACACACACGGTTAAATTGTTTTCGAACTGCGCTATGAGTGTTTTATAACACTGGTTTTATGAAATGCAATTTCCACAATATCATGTGTACTACAGATGACTTTTGACGAGATGGTGAGATGAACACTGAAGCCAAGAAAAATATTTAATGTCCATAACAATAACGCCTCAAAAGTCACCTGGTGTGCGCATGATATTGTGGACTTTGCATAAAGAGTCAATATCGCACTTTAAAAATCTGAAATGTTAAAATCTTCACTTGAATGTTAATTTTTACGGAAACAAAACTAAAATTTTGTTCCAGTTTTCAACCGAAACCAAATATTTCAAATTTCAAAGAAACATTTGTGTTTTAAAATTTGTCTTGACTAATTCGTAGCCAGCTCACCTTGATGGGGGCGGGCTAAAAATGTTTCATGAGGGGGCATTCAAGGGTTTTCAATAAGTTACCAGTAATGTTAAAAGTTGTCCACGTAAAGATCACTGGGTTTGTTTGTCAATGTTTGGCAATTTTCAAATTTTAAAATGTTGAAATTTCTTGAAAAATATCATCAAACCGATTTTGAACAGACGGTGGCTTTGTTGTTGTTGTTGTTGTTGTGGTTGTTGTTGTTGTTGTTGTTGTTGTTGTTGTTGTTGTTGTGGTTGTTGTTGTTGTTGTTGTTGTTGTTGTTGTTGTTGTTGTTGTTGTTGTTGTTGTTGCTGTTGTGGGGGGTTGTTGTTGTTGTTGAAATTTAACATAAAACCGTAGTTTCGTACAAAACGTGGTTTGTAAACCAGGCAAATAAGAGTAGCAACAACAACAACAACAACAACAACAACAACAACAACAACAACAACAACAACAACAACAACAACAACAACAACCACAACAACAACAACAACAACAAAGCCACCGTCTGTTCAAAATCGGTTGATGATATTTTTCAAGAAATTTCAACATTTTAAAAAGAAAAGCCACATTGACAAACAAACCCAGTGATCTTTACGTGGACAACTTTTAACATTACTGGTAACTTATTGAAAACCCTTGAATGCCCCCTCATGAAACATTTTTAGCCCGCCCCCATCAAGGTGAGCTGGCTACGAATTAGTCAAGACAAATTTTAAAACACAAATGTTTCTTTGAAATTTGAAATATTTGGTTTCGGTTGAAAACTGGAACAAAATTTTAGTTTTGTTTCCGTAAAAATTAACATTCAAGTGAAGATTTTAACATTTCAGATTTTTAATGTGCGATATTGACTCTTTATGCAAAGTCCACAATATCATGCGCACACCAGGTGACTTTTGAGGCGTTATTGTTATGGACATTAAATATTTTTCTTGGCTTCAGTGTTCATCTCACCATCTCGTCAAAAGTCATCTGTAGTACACATGATATTGTGGAAATTGCATTTCATAAAACCAGTGTTATAAAACACTCATAGCGCAGTTCGAAAACAATTTAACCGTGTGTGTAAACGTACAATTTGCATACTGTGATGCAAGTATACGGTCAAGTCGACTCAACCTGTTATAGAATATATACTTAAGTTTCATCGAATGTTTAGCACCACTCTGGAACTCGCACTTCGGAGCTCTTAAACTTGAGTCAATCACGCTACCACTACACAATGTTATCGATTACTGCAACTACTTATTCCGGTATATATTTATTCAATGTGGCAGATTGACGGGTCAATGTAAAGAACAGGGGCGGGACAGTATTATAAGCATATTCCTAAGCCTAAGCTTAATCCTAATGAGCATGTTCCTGAGCTAATGCGGGTTCACGCTTAACCGGCATGTATACGTTTTGTCCCATCTTGATCGACGTCTACATTTATAATTTGGGCACTCTATCGGGTGAACAGACAAACTTCAAATGTCATATGGACATTAGCTTAAAACCACCGCTACTCAAATTATCAATGTATTACAAGGGACGGTGTGTCACGGACACTCGGAGCATTTATGCGAATATCATATGATATTCCCAAAATTTCAGACGAATATCATATGATATTCAGCGGGACAGTGTTAAGCCTTTGGGTACTAATAAATGAATACGAAGTTAGACGGCAGCGGCACAATGTGTGCTTAAAATTCCAAATACACGCATACCTCGCATGTTTCGTCCCTTTACACTCTTGGGTCAGACTTTGTCTGCTTGTAGACCACCTTTTTATCGTATTGAAAAATTCGTATTTGTCTGCTAATTATGCATGTGTAGGTCACCTTTTGTCCTTCAGGATCATGTGATATCTAAGGTATTGTCTTCGAATATCATATGAATATATATTTTCAAATGTCTGCGTAGTTGAGGTAACATACCCAAATTGTCCTGTTGAATATCATATGATACTAGAATTTGAAATTTGAATTTTTGAATTTATGAAGCTGTGGTTTTAAGCGCTTTTGTGTGAGAAACGATTTGTCAGCGTGCATTTGGTATTTTAAGCACATTTGTGCCGCTGCCGTCCAACTTTTTATTCATTTATTAGAACACAAAGGTTACACTGTCCCGCTGAATATCATATGATATTCGTTGAAATTTTGAATATCATATGATATTCGCATAAAAATGTCCGAGCAGTGTCACATGACATACCGTCCCCTTGTACACATTGATCGTTTGAGAGCGGTGGTTTGTAAGCTAATGTCATATGACATTCGAGTTTTGTCTGTTCACCCGATGTGAGTGCCCAAATTTTAATGTTGACGTCGAATCAACATGGGACAAACCGTATACCGCCTGCCCCGGTTATAACGTGAACCCGCATTAGGAGCAATACGAAACTGAACGAAGAAC
>JASANG010003247.1:0-22712 GCA_030248215.1 Enoplolaimus lenunculus
GGTAAACTTAAAATCATTTAGATACCTAATTCTGTTTCACGTCTGGCTAAGGCAAAGTTTGTTGTCGCCGGACTGTCGTTTTTTCACCGTATGCTAAACGTTTGTGAAAAAGATAAGTGAAAAGAAAACGGATAATGACCAAAATAACGAAAACAAAATAACGGTAAATATTCACCGAGCTTTCTAATAAATTTTTAGATTTGGATGATTTTCGTTATTTTGATTATTTACGGAACAAATGCAGCCTATACGTAGCGATAAATTTTCACGATTTGGAGTTCATTTAGAACTAATTTTGAGCATACAAACAGCTAAATTTTCGGTATTTTTGTAACGCAAATGGACATCGGATTTTATGAAATGGATATATATCCGGTTCAAGCCCTTCGTATAATTTTGAATTTAATTAGTAACATTTTTAGCGCTCTAATTGTATCTAATGATTGATGCCTGCAGTAAAAAATGGAAAGTTCTGTTTTTAGAATTTTTGACGAAGACAGTTCAAGGACGGAACCAATTACTATGATCCGTCCAAATTGTATGCACACGTAGCATTATTGTTCAACACAGCGAATATGTTTCAGTTGCAAATACCACATGTTCAGCAGGATTTAGCGAATTTTTGCCATTTGACTACCAATTAGCTCAAAAAGAAAAATTTATTTCAACTTGTTTCTACACTTTACAAATTTCTTCTGGTTTGGTTTGGAAACATATTCTTATTTCATGGCCCTATCGGGGCACTTTAACTTCTAGTTTAGATATACTTTTGTGTGTGTAGAGTCTATTCTGTTTAGCAAGTTCGTCGAATGATAATATCAGTTACTAGAATGTTAGCAGTCGGAACTAAGGATGTGAGGTGGTAATAAACTTTCGACTACTTTGAAACACCTAACAGTTTAACGACAATTCTTTGACGTTGAAACTTAAAATATTTGCTTATCAGTTGTTTGAACAACACTTTGAACATGTTACAATTCTATGATGAAAGGAATGACGGAAGCCGTGTACTTGACTGATTCACCGGCCGAAAACTTGCGCGGTTTATGCGACAGGTTCGTAATTGCCGTGTTTCTAATATCCAAAAGTCACCCACATCCAGTGTACGCACATATTTGGCAGTCAATTTGAACGGCGTATACTTTGTCTCATTATCGTACATACACGTCATTTTGTCAATACGTCATAGAAAAAACAACTGTTTTGTCGTCCTGAATCCGTAAGGAACCCCGCTTTTTAGATGGTCGCCCGACAATTCGTAGTCCGACAATTTGTCGCCCCGGTGACACCTCGCCGACTGCGACAACTTGTCGGCCCGACAACTCGTCGATCCTGACAACTTATCGTCCAGACAGGTCGTCGGGCCGAGGAGCTGTACCTACGACGAAATGTCGGTCGGCAAGTTGTCAGGCGATGAATTGTCGTAGATTTGATTAGCGATTATGCAGAGTTCTAAGGAACTGTTATAGTAAGACACTATTTCCAGTGTCCACATTGTCGCTACTTTCTTTGAAGGTACTACCCTGTTGTTAACTTACCGAACAGCAGTAGTTGCCAAATTAGTATTCACTAGGAATCCATAGTTTGAAACATAAGATCCAATACTTGAATATTTTAACGCTTTGGCACGATCAGGAAACAAAATTAAATAAGGCAAAGTCATATCTGCGTAACCCTCAACAATGTCTTTCATCATTCCATTGAAACTACCATTAGCGTCTTTTGTTCCAAACATGTTGTCTCGTGGTGGAACAAACTTGTATTTGTAATTATTTACATCCATAATATATTTCGCAACCGCTTCGACGATTGGACTATACGAATGTCCATCCAGACCAAACTGATCAGCACTGATTCGAACAACAGAAAGCTTTTCTTTGGGATTTCGAATGCTTGAAAAGTTACCTGATTCACTGTCAAAAGTGTAATGATCTTTATCTGGCAGGAACATTATGGCAATACTTTCATAGCGAAACACCGAATAAACTCGAATAAAGATAAAAAACGTTAAGACAAAGTTATTAGCCATTTATTGAGTAACTTGTCAATGTGTACTCTTGTGAATGCTGCCAGGGCCAACCGGAAATCCGACCCAGCTCTAGCGAAAATCAACATCAGTTTTCGTATCCAGCAGGGTGCAACCGGAATTATAAAATACCGGAACCGGAAACTTAAAAAATACCGGAACCGGAAAATAAAAATATTTGTTACCGAAAAATTCATTTTCAAGCGCTATTTTATCGCTTTTAATGCGGTGAACACAGCATTTTAATGCCAAAATCCTGAAACAAATGCAGTAGGTGGAAACATATGATAAATTACGGAGTGTGGCACAAATTGAAAATTTGGCAATACACGCTCGGACAATTTTAGATACATAAGTTAGAATAATATGCCAATTTTTTTAAAATTCTTGTATGAGAAAATATTTTCAATACCGAAAATAACAGAAAATTCCGGCGAAAAAAATACCGGATTTCTAACCGGAACCGAATAGTGTAAAATACCGCATTTCCCTACCGAAACCGGAATTCCGGTTGCACCCTGGTATCCAGTATTCAACATTGCCGGATATTTATCACTGAAAAGTATAACATAACTCTATACTGTACTGACCAGAATAAGAGGGGGTGATGTAATAAGAGGGGGTCCCCATTTTGAGTTCGAATCAATTGGAGTCCGTATCCCTAATAAGAGTCCGTAAGCGGATAGAGTCCCTAAATCCTAATTAGAGTCCATAAATGTTAATTAACCCTAATTATACCGCATAAATAACTCCAGGACCAAATAATTTGAGTTCGAAACTTTAAAGCGTCCTTAAATTTTGAAAGTACATTCTCTAAGTATAACCTTGTATTATCGCTCAAGCTATTGACACAGAACAAATAAACGTTTAATTCAACGGATAATTACAGTACCGGATATATATCAGTAACGAAGAGTGGCGGAGCGTGGGTTAAAAATAAATAACAGTCCGTAACCTAATAACAAGGGGGGCACCCTCTGGAGAGGCCAAATAAATATTAGTCCTCCCTCTTATTCGAGTGAAATTACAATATATATTTCGTAGTTTGGGCCATATTAATTTTAGGGGCCTACCCATTGGAAAACTGGGTCACTGGGACAGTGTGACAGAGTGTTGACTAGGACACCGAGCATATATGTTCAAGATATGCCAATCATTTTTGGCTTACTAATTCAACAAGAAACGACCTCGATGTGAAATATACGTTTTAACTATAGGAACAAGCTAAGTAGTATTCCATAATTTTTAACAGAAGACAGTTTAGAGCATTGTTTCTAAATATATTCTAGGTATACCACGGAATTGAAATCTATGAGTAAAAATATTAAATTAATAAAGTCACATCGTTTTTAGGCTTAGCATAAGCAAATACTAGCCGACACGGCCAGTGGCTGGTGGACGGTTCCAGGCCGATGCACAACACTAATAAATATATAAATTTGAAACAAAGGCTTTGTCTCTTGGATTTCCTGGTTGCGCTTCTGATTTCTGCAAGTCGAATAAATAAGTATCCGGTTCCAGCAGATATTTCTTCATAACGAATTGTACCCTTGTTGTCAGCAACTTAATTCATCAGCTCGATGTGAAACAAAGAGTTTAAGGGTAACAAAGGCTTAAAAACGTTCATGATACGTGTTGCAATATAAGGGTGTAAAAACGTGTAGTAAAAAATAACGGAAATGGATAGTGATCGAAATAACGTTAACTCTTAATTGAATTATATATATTTATAGGTGCAAGGTGCAAGTGTCAACCAAAAAGACAGCCAAATTCAAAATCAGCAGATCTTTGTTATTTGAAAATGTGAAATTTGTGATAAAACTTGACTTGATGTTTAATTTGGGTCTACACTTCCTGATGAAAATGGATTCAAGGATGTGGAGAGCTGCATAAAAAAATTGAACGTACAAATTGAAACAAAATACCCAACATAGTACGCCGACCGTTACATGGGCCAGAATCACTTTTAGGGGTGTAACATTATAGATTAAGCGTATTCCTAAGCCTAAAGCCTAAGCGTTTCAAAAATGTGTTCCTAAGCTTAAGCCTTAAAGCCTAAGCAAAAAATATTATCTACAATCTAAACCTACTCTTTTATAGACCCACCAGAAACCTGAGTAACATGGGCCGTCACATGGATGCAGAATTTTTAGAAATTTGATATAAATAGCGTTAGCCACAAAAGGTGAAAAAAGTTTCTATTGAAACTTCATTAGCGTTAATGCGTCCATGCTGAATGCTGAAATGATTTTCAGCCGAACATGTCTCAAAAACATCACGGTATAGCGCTCTTAGTTTAAATTAACATTAATGTCTCTTTGATATAAATAGCGTTAGCCACAAAAGGTGAAAAAAGTTTCTATTGAAACTTCATTAGCGTTAATGCGTCCATGCTGAATGCTGAAATGATTTTCAGCCGAACATGTCTCAAAAACATCACGGTATAGCGCTCTTAGTTTAAATTAACATTAATGTCTCTATTGAAACTTCATTAGCGTTAATGCGTCCATGCTGAATGCTGAAATGATTTTCAGCCGAACATGTCTCAAAAACATCACGGTATAGCGCTCTTAGTTTAAATTAACATTAATGTCTAGTGTGTAAACCGGTGCAACCGTAGGTGCAAAATACCGTAGGAATAAATCAACAAATTTTGCCCGGACTCATAAAGTTGAGGCGAAATTAAGTAGTTAAAATGATGTTCAGTATGCTAAATTTACTTTTGGGACGACGCCTTACCTCAAAGTTCTGCGAATATAAATGGTTTTTCCCTTAAATTTCATCGAAACACATACCACGCCGGCAATCGAACCTCGGACCTCTTGCTCTCGAGTCAAGCGCGCTACCCATTACACCACGCGGCCCATATCATAATTTTCTCTGGTGGCATATGTGCAGGAGTATGTATGTGTCTTAATATTACACACTCTGCACATATACAAGCTACACCGCGTATACTCACATTCCCCCTTCATATTAGGCGGTCGCTCCGAACCGCGAATCAAAACTTCTCCGAATCCATGGGCCTACAATAGCGCCCATCTCGGTGGGACATCCATGTCAGAACTCCACAGTCGGGAAGGCACCTTTCCTCGAAGAACTGCGAATATACTTGGTTTTTCTGCTTAATTTTTCCGAAAGATACGGCCACGACGGGAATCGAACCTCGGACCTCTCGCTCGCGAGTCAAGCGCGCTACCCATTACACCAAGCGGCCGATATCATAATTTCCTCTGGTGCTATATGTGCACGAGTATGTATATGTCTTAACATTACACACTCTCCACATACAAAAGCTACCAAGCGTATACTCACACCTTGGTGTAAACCAGGGTACAGCCGGTGGTCTGCCTCCGGCTCCGGCATAAAATCAGTCTCCGGCTCAGGTAGAATATTTGCCAGTGGCTCCGGCAATTTCGGTGTTTATCAAATCCCAACTTTTGATTAACGTACACGCTCAGGTATTGAACGGAATAATTTTAATAGCATTGTAGGCCACTCTAAAACTCAGGGTACAACTGGAGGTCTTCGTCAATTTCGGTAGTAAAAACTTTTGCATAATTTTCAAAATTTATCTGTTTAGCGCGTTTCGTTTTACTTTTGTCACAATTTTCAAGAAAGGATTTTCGAAATTTCGCAGAAATTAGCATAAAACTAAACAACTTAACAACATATTGCAGATATTTGCTAAAATTAGCTAATTAACCACCAGTTTTACTACCTAATTTCCCCACACCTCCGGCTCTGGCAAGTTTCGTTGACCTCCAGCTCCGGTATTTTGCACCTCCGGTTGTACCCTGGTGTAAACGGATAGTAAAAACTTAGAATAAAACATATATAAACGCATCAATTGTGGTATAACTATTGAAAAACTGAACGATTGTTGACTTGCGAGATTTATGAGCATAAAAACAGAACGTACCGTGATTTCGTAACTGCAAACAACGACCAAACAATATAAAATTAACAGCTTATCACATTATTGTCATCGCCCTCTGGCGGTGACTCCTATATTCGCTAGCGGCATAGTTTATAGACTTGTGTTATAAATACAGCAGAATGTTTTCACTGAAATTATTGATACAAATTCTTATCTAGAATTTATACACACGTATGACGTGTGATAGAGCTCAAACTATTTGCAAGTGTATAAAAGTTTATTCTAATGCAAAGTGATGGTAAACATTCAATAGGGTTCGATATTTCTGTTTTGCCCTTTAATCTTAATACATAAATGATTAACAAAAATTTACAACCTAACAATATGAAGCATCGACAGTTCAGGTTTTTCATTTTTGCAGATCCGGTTTTAATTACGCCATTTAAATTCCGCATTGTATACTAATTTTGATTGAACAGGTTTGAATGCTAAGTTGAGACAAATGAAATGTTGGTGTTCGTGCCTTTATAGCACGTTTGTGCGGCCAGTCAGTAGCTCTGCTCCGGTAACTCAGCCCAACGGCATCTTGCTACACACTGCGCCGAGAGTACGACTGCAGCTATCGCCGTCCGTTGAAGCATATTACTCGCAGCTTCACTTACTGTAGGCCACGCCGAAGGTCAGTTTTGAGACCTGGGAGGGGAAAATTTGTGCCGATGGACACGTCGCTGTGGTCAGACACAATTTTCAGGATGAATCAACACTATATCATCCATGCAGAATCATACGCCAACACAAAAACTAAACAAACTAAATTAAAAGTTCGATCTCAGTGGCGTAACTTAAACGTCTATATGGCATCTGTAGGTGGCTGTGCCACACTTAAACCTATTTCAAACTAAAACTAAAATATAAAATAAAACCCTATATCAAAACCACACCTTAAGGGAGTCCCTGGCTCCACCTAGTCTCTCTTAGAACTTAAGTTAGGCTTAGCCGTTGCTACAAGGCGTAGAAATGGTTAAATCGATGCTATGGCGGCTGTGTCCGCAATGTCAAACTTACCTGGGCCCTGCGTGGCCAATGAATAATGTTGTATAATGGTGGTGGCTCGATTTGCGGTTAACGACTTAGCTAGTCTAAGTCATAATGTCGTGAGTGTCCGACATGATTGGTTGTTATTTGTTGTTGTTGTTGTATATGGTGTAGGCGTAAAGGTATGAACCGGGTGTGTGGCTCTGGACCTCAACCGCATCGCGGACACCCAATTGTGGGTGTCGGCAGAAATGCAAATGAGGTCGAGATGCATATGGGTAGCCAGGACCGGAATCATAATCAGTTTTGAGCAAGTACAAGTTGGTGGTTGCAAATTTCACGGAGTCTGCGTATTTCTTATTCTTTTTATTGGTGCAAAGCGTACGTGTTTGAACTTTGAACGGAGCCTGGGTAAGTAGGGACTTAATCAAATTAGTTTAAGTATAGTCACGGTGGCATAAGGATGTGAAGGAAACTACGGAGTATTGGTTTAATCGGCGTTGCGCAAGGCGCGGAATTTACCCAGTATCGGATACTGGTGTTATGTGCTAAAAAGGAACTTGGGAATAAACCGGAGAACCTGGGGAAACGTAGTCTATTAATAAATCTAACGGGGTTAGATTTATTATTCTGCAACGGCTTGGCCAAATCTAACGGGGTTAGAGTACACGGTTTTACAGGGTGTAATTCTAACGGGGTTAGAATTGCACGGATTCTGGAGAACGGCGGAACTATTAGTAACGGTAAAGCCAGTGGCTGGATTGAACCAGATTCAGACGTCGGCTTTAAGGATTCCGGATCAGGCTGCAAGTTAAATTACATAACCTGTGATTTGCTTGTAATACTCGGTGTTGTACAGGATTTGGGAGGGTTTAATAAACATATACCGGCCGCGTTTAATCAGAGCGATAAGCATACATCGAGATAAAGAACTATACAGGCGATACAGGGCTTAGTCAAAATCACGAACTTCTCACAGCATCAACGCGCTAAATTTACTATAGGAAATATAAAAAATAACGTTGACGCGTTTGTTCTGGTTAGGAATAATAGCAAAAACGCTGACTGGTTAAAGGTAGACTAAAAAGTTTTACGCATTAGACACTGTTGAAGACAGTTTCGCCTTAAAGTTTGTTTTGTATTTTATTTCAAACGAAGTTTCAAACTAAAGCTTTGATACCCATAACTCTCGGACGACAATGCTGTATACGCATATATTTGCACCATTAGCTCAAGCTATGGTATGCGAGAATAACGTACTATTGGCATTATATAACTGACATTTTGGTTGCACGGTGCGACTGGATATCCAGTTTCGCCACCGGCAACAATTAACTTCCGGTTCCGACTCGGGTATTCAACATTGCCAGATATTTATCGCTAAGAAGTATAACGACATTCTATAAACTCATATTTGTCGCTAAAATCACGATATTCCGCACAGTGACTGTTGTTCGAAATGACAGAAACATAATATAAGTATTTATCAAGAAACACATTTGACCCAAGCCTAAAGAACAAAATTTTTATTACAAAATTGGCGCATAGCAACAAGTATATTATACACAAAAGCAGCGTTATTAGCGTTTTACTTCTTACGCAATATGCAGTTAAAAATGAGGGTCTGGCAACTGTCGGAGCCGGTTATTCGCGTACCCTGCATCGCTTATGCTATTTTTTGATACCGCGCTGTATCCGGTTAGATTCCAAAAATTCTATAAACGGAAGAAGTTGACACAGCAAAAACAAAAACCTATGCCGTGGCGTGTTTATTTATTTACTTTATGGTACACATTAATTCCACTGTTGTTGCATGCCGATAAATAGTTATTCACTGTTCAAATTTTTCTTAAAATGTATACTAAACTGTACAATTACCTATTAAAGTTTATAAATACTTGAAATCCAGGCATATTCAATTTGTTAACGCTTAACATCGAAACCATGCAAGCAAAACTAATACTCTTGGCAATATACAGTTCTACTTTATTCTATGCGTAGTCGAAAAAGATTTAATAGATAACCCGTTAATCTTCCATTTCTTGAACGTGTGATAATTTATTAATAATCCATTGCAATTAAAATATTTATAAATAAGTGTGTTTTGAAATCAATTATCTTTGGTATTTACACGTGGTTCATTATCTGAAGACATGGGCGGTATATGTTAACCATAGAGGCCTGCCTCTACCGAGTTGTCGGCCTTTAAGTCGCGCAATCCTCCTGTCTTTCAGTGGGCAGGCTTGCATATTTAGCATTGCGATAATTTCTGCTCTACTTTATTAACAAGCTTTCGTAACTAAAACTTATGTAAGTATTTATAGACCCTTGCGCTCAAATACATGCGACAGATCATAATTTAATTCAACGTACATTGAACAGAACACTGCGTCTTTACGGCCAGCGGTGGACCCAATATTATACGGTGGGTGAGAATACTTTTTGTGCTCGGGAATTTTTTAGTTTTAAAATGCACATTAGTTATATTTCACGATATTTAAAGAATAAAGATTAATTGCGCCGCCGGCGCTAAATATTTTGGCATCTCAATCTCGTGGTTATGACGAACCATTTGCATAGCAAAAATTTCAGCATGACGAGGCCCGTGGGAAGATAGACCACTATCCTCTCCTGGTTTCGCCATGGTTTTAACAATTTTTTCAAGTTCAGTGGCACAATGATGAGTACGAAAAACATGGACGTTTAACAGTTAAAATCGTTTTGGTCGAATTGGCAGCAACATATTGTAAAACGCGTTTTCTTGCCAAAACTTTACAGCTTTCCATCCGCACCAACCCTGAAATAAATAATTGAACAAGGTGTTAGCTGAGAGTATGTATCATTCAATCTTAATTAAATGCCGCTAAGTCTATGATGTGCAAACCTCGTCATACCTTATATATGTACTTCCTGGTGTATATTTTATTTACGACTGATACATTTTACTGTCATGTATGCCCCCATATTGCTGTTTCAAAATATTTACAGTGCTGCCAATGATGCGATACGACGTAAAAATAATTTTCACTAAATATAACACATCATCAACCAGTAAGAGCCGGTAAAAGTGACCCTCAACTCGACCCATCAAACAAACTCAACTTCCAAAACATGACTACACAAGCTTGCTTGTGATGTGCATCTACAACCAAAACCATAGCAATGCGCTGTATGTATGCTGGCAACAAACGAACCATCTGTGTTTAAATTCAAATTTAAAAGCAAGGACAACACCACCATACAGTATTAATCCAAAGCAACAGTACTACTGCTAACCTTATCGACAATTGATTTGATGTCATCTGCTCCTGTATAGTGAGGATCGAGCACTAAAAAACGTACATCACCGTTGTCTTCGTTAAAATCAACGCCAATAATACTGTGTGCCAGTACGCCACCGCCTTTAAATAGAAATAATGTCAACCTATAAACATACAATGCTGTTCTTCATGTCAATGAATATTGTTACATGTAACTTTAACAGCCTCGGTAAACACGACACGCTATACAAAAAAAATCCTTAAACTAAAATACTCTTGATTCGTATTTTCAAATTGCAGCGGGATCACCCGTTACCAGTTAGCTGCTTATTCAAACATATCACATTTAACTGTAGACTATTCAGGATTGGCTTAGTTTTTTAAATAAAAGAGAATCGAAATGAAAACAACCGTTATTTTCCGTTTTTAAGAAAAACAAAAAAATTAAAAAGCATGAACTCGTGCTTCAACATATTAAGCAAAGACGTTAATGAATCCTAAATCTGGTGCTAAATGATACTGGGAAGAGCACATTACTATTTTACTGAAGTATATACCAATCGTTCGTATTACAAGCATAGGAAACAACACTGTACAGAAATGTCAGTTGCGTAAAAATAACATCTGCCCGCTAGCTGGTCACAAACTTGCGGGGTTGAGTTCGGTAAAAAATCCGCGAACAAGATATAGTTATATTTTTACATGAATTTAACCAGAAGCATAGATCAAAACTAATGCGTTACACAGCTGGGAGTGTCCGACGATTGAAAACAACATAATGAAACGATAAGAAAGATTCATCAACAACATTGTGAGTAAGCTTAAGCCTCAGTTAAGGCAACAGAAATTACTTGCCCTTCCAATTTAGCTCATTCACTGTTACAGTGAAGACACCGCAAAAACATTCTTTATATTCAATGAAACAGGCGTTACAAATTCCAGTAAATCAGCATTTCTGACACTTAAGCTAAACTCTGCTAAATAAATATATTTGTACAAAAAGGTATCCGTTTTTAAACCCCTTCAAAACAAAAGCAGAAAAAAACCGAAAAAACCGTATTTGTGATAATGTTATTCCGGCTCCCAACCTTGATAGAATTAGATCTCACCGCTCGCAAACTTAGTTACAGTTGTATAGGAATCTTACCAATCATTACAGGAGTGCCTTCTGTTTCAAAATGAAATATCAATTCACGCGCCTTTGTGGCCAATTCCGATGCGCAACTCACCGAAACAATGCGAGATTCAATCTACAATACAACAAAAAACGTTACAAGTATTTGTATCCCACAAAACTGTTTGTATGTACTAACACAATAAATATCAATTTCTGTAGCAAAAATTAACCTACATAACTTAAAAATACAAAACTAACTGTGTATTCACACACGTTAAATTGTTGACAAAGCAGTAAAGATTTCAAACTATGACCATTTTTATTTTTAATAAGTTTGATAGTTCTATGTAAATCTCAGACGAAACCAAAAACATCACCACAATCAGTTGACATCCAATACAATGTATTTAAAACGAAATTACTTTCTAAAACGCTCTTCCTAAAATAACAAATTAACATTTTCCAATTTCATTTCAAAGAATTTTAGTCATAAAAATAAAAATCAGCTATGTTTTATTGGCGCTAGAGCAAAAGCTTTAAACAATGAAGCTAACGCTTTCTTTTGAATACCTTTAGCAAATCGCTGAGGACATAGGACAATTCCAGCGAACCAATCCACTGTTTTGTTCCCACAAATGATGCCGGCTGATCGCCAACACGTACCAATGACTAGAAAACAATAAAATAACACCACGCATGGATAATATCAAAACAAATACAATGTTTTTAGAGTGTGCTCCTCAAATGAACATTACATCAGGGTGCAAAATAAGCTGAACCAGAATTCAGTTTGTACTCTGAGATTAGGTGCATTAACAACTAAAACTAACCAGTAACTAAACAGGTTGTGTCAAACTATTTGCACCGCACGTTCCAAGACATTTAGTTACACACATAAAAATGCATAACAAAACAAAAAATAGTCAAGAATGGAGGGAACGCACGCTGCATCTGTTGCACTTCTCTTTGTCACTCACCAGCAATTATAGCGGTATACTTTATTAATTTTTCAAAAATTTTGGTTTCACTGTTGTAACCACAATATAACCTCGCTTATCATATTCGGTGCTTTTCACACGAATTCAACAAAAATATAACAAGATATTATAAAGAATGTGAAAGTTTTGCGAAAGAAACCACACAAACATGCATCAACAGTGCAAGACCAAGCCAAAATTCAATGTTTACTAAAACGACAACGCTCTGAAACTAATTTACCTCTTGAATTTGTTTGTGAGTTGGCACCGGAAAATCGGTAAATCCTTGCAAAAGAAACCATGACCAAATTGTTTGAAAACTTCGATACGCACATCCCCAGCCGTTATCATTATAGCCATCTTGCAGATAGTGATGGTATTGGTATTGGCCAGGAATAATAGCAACTTTGCCGTTCACTACAACAATATTGACGTTTATAGCTTTAACAGTTTCCACTAGGAACACTTACAGTTTCCCTAAGGAACACTTAACTCTGCATTAGCCAAGGACCTCTACCGCCAGAAGATTTACAGAGACGAACAACAGATGTAAAACCAAATATTTAGTTACATGGCCCTAAAAAAATTCTACCTTAAAAAGTTCAATTTAGCTATAAAATTCCATTTCATTTCAGAACAGTATTGTCAACTCCGATCAAACGATTTACGTTTTTCGAACGGTGTCGCAAGACGGCACCGCACAGTATGTGTCACATGCAAAACGCCTTGCGAA
Source organism: Enoplolaimus lenunculus (assembly GCA_030248215.1). Lineage (NCBI taxonomy): Eukaryota > Metazoa > Nematoda > Enoplea > Enoplida > Thoracostomopsidae > Enoplolaimus > Enoplolaimus lenunculus. The sequence goes on from JASANG010003247.1 coordinate 13,029, forward strand.
CACAAAGACAAGCACAGCGCAACCTTTCTAATTACTGAGATCGACTCATGCATGCTTCCCTACGACAAAAGCCACGAACGCATACCCGATGATTTCGGAACGTATTCATGAATATTTCGAATGATGCCCGAGCCATTGCCCTCATCGTGGAACAGAACAGCATTGGATGGTCTGAACGTTGGCCAACTGCGATCAATATTCCATATATCGTGCAATGTTTCACAAACAGAATCTGTAAAAACATATCAACAACCACAGACAATTAAATTCGAACACCTTTCTGCGTAAGGTATCTAATATAAAATTCGTACTATCCATGCATTGAAAGAGCCTTTATACACTGAAACTCTTCAACTACATATACAATTTGTCGCGAGATATACTAACTTTTTCTAAAACAAGCGATAAAGGAACAGCTAGGAACCATGTGCTTGCAACGAAATATTCAAGTCTCATATCCCAAGCGTGACAAAATGCGAAATTATGAATACACCTCAATGATTGGTTGAAAGTTGCAAAACAAATATAAAAAACTGTTTCAATCTGACCAGGTATTAGACGTACTAAACACACGACACGACTGATACAAGAATTTATCAGAACAAACAATCACGGACAAAATTTAGTGACACTCGCGATCGCGTTTCAAACCGCGGCTTTAATCGCGATTGGTTGTTTCCTGCACATATTCGCGCGTAATCGGGATGACTACCGTCCGTGGTTGCCACGACGATGAGCGCGACTGCAACAGCGATTGATTGTACTAAATTTTTCAATCGTTTGTAATTATATTACAGTTATCAAAATAATTTACCTTGATACTGTATGCCTTTTTCAGAGTCTTTATCAACATGGTACACGCTGATAAAATGTTGCAGCTGCGTCGGATGAAGTAAGCATATATCGATAGCTGGCACAGACAAACTCTGAAACCAACAGTGAAGGGTAAAAATAATAAACAATCTTAAATTACCTTCAAAAGTTTTCAAATTCAAGGTGTTTACAGGGCTTAATAGTATCAGGTGCTATCAGTTATATGTTATTTTGTTTTTAATTTTGCATTTGATTGAAAAGTGTGCCTAAAACTTTTAGATATGAACTGTTTACGCATGTAGCTGGTGTTTAAGTTATAAAAATTTTGCTCTTTATTTTGCGTTGGGGACAGTCTTATCTTCAATTGTGTTAGCCAGAGTGCAACCCAAAACCGGAATTTGAAAAAGTTACCGGAAACGGTACCGGAAAATGAAAAATACGTACGACGGAAAAAATCATTTTGACTTTCGTTTTTGCAATATTATTGGTGAAATAACCCTAGATGGAGATAGATATTCACTTTACCTGCAGTATTTTAAATTTTCATAATCCACAGAAGCAAAATCTACCTTCAACGATTTATTTTCCGTGATTGTCAATTTTTAATTTTTATCATCATTTTTAGTAACATATCTTACTTTCCACCGAGCAAATTTTAATACCGGTAACAATTTTCCGGAACCGAATGGTGAAAAATGCCCGAACCGGAACCGAAATTTCGGTTGCACCCTGGAAAACAGTCTTCCAGTATATAAAAACGTACAAAGTGTTAAAACTACTCTACGAATATGACATTTCCAGCACCTGCTAACAACTATTAATTATTCACAGAATACAGTGCTGAAATATCAAACTTCAAGTTTTACTGATGAAATCCAACATCAACTAACTTTGGTATATCGTTTAAAACATTGGAACGCAGAATTGAGTTGCCTTTTAACGGCTTGCAGCAACATTTCTGGTAATAACGTTACAGGATCGCTTTCATGAAGCACCGCCACAGATTTCAAGGGCAACCGGAAACGTAATGCTTTATAACTTTCATCTGAAACAAGTATGCTTACAGTTAGACGCCTATAACTAAATTAAATCAAAATCGGTACCGAACTGAGCATTATAATAAACATGGAAATTTCACAAAATAACAATGTACTACGTACGCACAAACACACTTGCGTACTTCGGCCTAGAACAAAAATACACATACAACGAATTTCCACCAATTTATGAAAATATTTTATTTTTCTTCCGCGGTCAATCTTAGATCATAAGCGGCCGACTACACCGACATTAAGCCAGAAGAGGACCGCTAACTTGGGTTGATCGAAAAAGCATTCGAACATTGAATAATAGCAACTATACATGCGAGACCAGACAACATCTACGATAACAAACACTACTGGATGCACAGAACCTTAACTAGGTCCAATTTTGTATTGTTGCATGTACCACTAGAAACAACAGAGTGCTTCCGCTGCGCGATTGACTTTCAAACATACCCAACATTTCGCGATGAATAATTGGAACACTTCGGTGCACTTGTTCAACTACATCCGTACCACTGATACGTTTGAAATAATCAAACCGCATAAAATCCTAGAACGTAAATTGAAAAACCAAAACATCAAAAATAGGCAATCAGTACATACGATTACACCTGGCGTACCATTAAACAACGAAAGAAACTGCTACTCTGTACAGAGTTATGTACTCAGTAACAGGCCCACCGTAATAAGACAACTTAAGTGCGACATGGTACTAAAGTACGTGCTAGGTAAAGCGTACTTAAGTTAAGCAAATACTTAAGTCACTAACTAAATTTGATATATTACAGGTTAACAGTTCAGGCGTACTGACTTTGGTCTAGATGAAATTGAAAATTGTGTCGTCATCGTAATATAAAGAATATTTATTACTTTCTTGTTATCACCATAGCTCCCCTTCGGCGTTTATTTGTTTTTGCAAAAAAAGTTAAGTATCTAATTTAGTCGTCGATTTAAGTAATTACTTAAGCATAAGTTAAGTAAATACTTAACTAAGGTTTCAGAAACCCAGCCATTGTTAAACAAGTACTAAACGAAAACACTTTATATTCCGAAATACATATTAAAAACATAATGAGAACTCCTTAAAGCTTATAAAGTGCCTTGCATAATGCCAACCCAATGTTGAACAACGAGCCAGTTCATAGTTGCCCCCGGAATAAAAACCAATGAGCAAAATCCTCACTAAAATTTCAAACCGGAGGATTTTTTCGAGCGGGAAACAACTTGGTGTATTTGTCGTCGAATGGAGGAGTTTTTCCAGGCGAAGCCCCAAATCTGAACACCAGGTACTTGCAATTAGAACTGTTATTTATTTGACGTGGCAAACCTTAATAGGATGACGCTTCGTTTGTTTTTTCAGCTTTGAAGACAAAATTGAATCAGTGTGTTTTTCTTGACAATAAACAGCAAAGAGATCGCCAACAGTCTCTACAGCGCCGTAACCGGATAACAGACACGCCTCGGAATTGAGCATTCTGCTAATATTCTGAAACAAACCACAGCAACGTAAATAGTGACAATAAACCAAAGGTATTGCAGAACATATAACTATAGGAAACTTCGAAGTTTAATGGTTCATTTGTTACTAAGTTTGCCACCAAAGAACCATAAACGAATACCTCGTTTTTGCTATGATAACATGAGTGCAATTTTCAAATTGGTGAAAAACGAAAGGTTTAGGAAAACAAGAACAGTAGACACAAACAGAAACAATACAAAAACAACAACCCTAAACATCCACTTACAAAAGCAATGTCCACAATCTATCTTGGGCTTGTCATAAAATACATATAGTTTTAAATAACGCAGCCTCGCTTTGCAATATGTTTAATCCTGCATACTCTCAGATGCTATTGATGTTACTTTCTGTATTTTAGTCACCTTTGGGCGAAAACACGCCGTCGATAAGTCGCTAAAGTCACGAAATTGTCCGCTCATTACTTTTGCTAACTCTTCAAGGAATTCTTCAACTGAGTCTGAAATTTATTCTAAGCCAAAGACCACTAGCACTAAGACTACCGTGTCCACGCAAGAACAGTACAATCACTGATGCAATAACCCAAATCCAAATATTGTTTAATGTGCGTTTACTAGACGAGAGTGAAAAAAATAGCTAGTTTTGGCATAAAGACCAATGGAAACTATGAAATATACACTTTTGAAACGTTACGACTTTAAAACTTTGCTCATGAACTGTTTCGAACACTAACGCCTGATTAGCATAGCTCGCTGGGAAAGAGTAAAAAACAAGAATTGTCATGACAACAAACAGACTGTTAAATACAGATATTACATTAGATTATTAGGTTTGGTGCTCTTCAACGATATGCTTTGCGGATCGTACCTAGATCTTGTTACCTTTTTCTTTCTAATTTTCTATAAATTTCTCTATCTAACTAATGAGTCACATAAAACTTACGTTTAATGCTGAACAATATCACCGGGCATAATGTCATAGCTAATACCGCAGAAATACAGCCATTCCAAACGTGGCTATCGTCAACTACTTCGTCAAGATAATTTTCGCTACTTAACAAGGCGATCTCTTGATCTTCGCTCGACTGATATGTTGAAACACTAATTCTGTCCGTAAAGTCGCTATTTTGATCCCCATCTTGTTTACTTTTGGTAATCAAAACACAGTGACAGTTGGCCATCGCAGAGCTCACAAGCTCGTCCTAAACAAATGATCGAACAGATAAAGGATAATGATCTTTTGAATAGTTATAAAAACCAAAATACTTAAAATTGCATACTCAGCATAAGAAAGTTTACATTGCTAACTATGTGTAGCAAGGATGTGTTTCGCTCATGATTTCGTTCCAACTTGATAATATCGTTAAGAGCTGCAAGCACAGTATTACCTCATTCAAATAATATTATCATTGTTAACAAAAAGGTTGCATAATTTTCTATAAATCCAGCAACAAATATAGAATCAATAATATGCGTAATACCTCACTTGTATTGGTTGCTACTAGGTTCACATGCTCACGAGCTGCAGTGAAGTCTTCTGCCAAAACTCCGACAATAAACAAACCTAAAAATGTAAATATGCATGCAATTCAAAACAAGCCACAAACATAAGTCTGACGCTACTTATTAAGATAACAAGTAACCCCAAATTTGTTTGTGAAATTTAGTCATTTATATGGCAATTGTTCGCGACTAGATTAAAATCCTAGTTCGCCAACATAATGTGCTTAAAATATATTTTATTTGAAGCAAGAATAGGATTAATACCCGCAACAGCAAAAAACGAGGTAAGAACCCAAACATTTGAGCAGCCAAATCACCAAACATATTCATTACTTGATTATAGTTAACTCACCCCCAGGCAGGGAATTTTGAACGAAGTCAAACGTGCTCCCGACAGGAAGATCAATAACTTTGCATGCGTTCAATATGTGCAACACATCGCACTTAACAAGACCAATCAAGAACCAAATGCCATCACCTAGCTCGTCACTGACCACAAAACGCCGTAATAACCTCGCAATCTAAAAAAATTAGGGTCCTCAGGAGAAAATCAGGGATAATGATTTTTGCACATTTTGATATATTTGAACTCAGCTCGACCTGGAGTCTCCAAAAATATATATAACTTGACAAAATTTTTGGCAAAATTTTTTTCGACTGTTATTCAAGGGTCCACCCTTATGAAAAAGCCAAAGTAAAATATATTATATACGTAACTAATCTAGTATATATCCAAAATGCTTAGTCATGGGAGGATGGTGGCGTACCCCCACACATAATTAAGTCATTTGGTGCGCAGGGGCAGAGCGATCACATTAAACATATAATAGATAGATATATTATAAACAATATTTTTTGTTGCTGCTTCTGCTGAATCACACGTTTATGCTGAGTTTACTTTTGACTTTTGACACAACACGCGCATGTACATATATACATACCAGGGGATTTCAAAAATCGGTAGACGCTGGGAAAATCCTAAAAACAGACTTTCGCATTGCGACATAATGAAGCATGGAGGAGACTAAAACCCAGGGTGGTAACAAACGTTCGGATACGGTTTCGGCAAAAATTTGAGGTTCGGATTCGGATTCGGTTGTGGATAAAACCGAATCCAAACGCCGAATCCAACAAAGTTCGGCAATATGTTTATTCATTTTTAAAATAAAATTTTTAAATACCTTGGTATAAAAATCACTATTTTTTATTTCAGGTGAGAAATCTCAGAACTGACGTCGCGACGAAATATATTAACGTATTAAAAAGTTATACGGCTGACATTGCGTTGATATTCTGAAACAAATTTTAGATATATCTTAAATTTGCAACACGCATGATTCGGATTCGGTCAAATCGTGGATTCGGTGCCACCCTGCTAAAACCCTCATGCTGATGCTGCACATCAGTAAAACGCTGATGCATATGCAGTACCTTCATATGCAACAGCATTAACACCGTAGAAGAACTACGATTAAATATGTAATACAATTAATATTGAGGTTCACATAAAGCATAAAGCATGCTGGACTAATCATATATATGTCGGCTAATGGACGTGGGGTGGAAACCTCGTAAGAACGCATCTTATTCTGAGCTGCAAACACTCAACCAAACATCGTCGTACCTTAGCCTATTTAACTTCACTGAGACACATGAAAAGTTTCGTACGTTTCTCGAATTTACAAATATGAAATTATCACGTCTATAGATTTCGAGTGATACCTATTATTTTTTCGGTATTTAGTCATCTAAGGGTCCCCCTCATCAAGATTCGAATTATTTTTCATCGACAGAAAGTCGTTCTGGGTGCAATCGGAATTCCGGTTCCGGTATTTTTTCACGTTCCGTTTGCGTTAAATTTTTACTGGAATTAAACATTCCGGTATTAAATTTTGGCATGTGGAAATTAAGATATTTTACTAAAAAAGGACGAGAAAAATTAAATAAATTTAATTAGTATAGTATTTAAACATTGGGAATCACCGAAAATACAACATCGACGGTAGATTTCGCTTGCGTGGATTATGAAAATCTAAAAATAGTGTGCATACTTATCTCCAACTAGGGTTATTTCATCAATGTCGCAAAAATGTGAAATTAAAACGAATTTTTGGCCACATGTATATTTCAGCGTGAGAGTTTGCCCATCGCACAATTAAAATCTAAAAAACCATTTTTCGAAGGCAAAGACAAAAATTCATTGAAACGTGGACATATCCGTCATAATTTAATAGGGAATCCATAAGAGCTGCAAATACCAGAATAACCAGAATTTAAAATTAAATACTGCTGAATTCCGCCCCTAAAGCTAGAGATTGCTCTACGCTAATAAGTTATCATCTTAGCGCGTTGGTAACGTCTGTTCAAAAATTACATGCCTATAATTTTCCATTAATACACTGTTCATATACAGCACTATACAAGTAGTTTGTTATGTATTGGAGAATCAAAAGCCTTTTATACATTTATAAAAACTACATCTACCAGTTTACCCTGATTACGACATTGCATGCAATACATTAACTAATGACAGAACGATAGCTGTCTCCTTTTAAAATTATCGCCGCTTTATTAATTGGAACTACGTCGGCTCGAAGCCTATCTAATGGTATCTTTGATCTTGGAATATAGTGTTGAAGATCTTGGTAAACGGTTAAACTAATGAATCTCGCATCTGGAAACTTCTACTGCATCTCGATTCCAGAAAAAAGCTCAAATAGTCATATATCTTTTGAAAAATATTATTTAATTGGTTTTTGCACCGCACATTAAATTCTGGTTCAGAACCTGTCTACTAGAACACACTGAAAAATACGTATTTGTTAAAACACTCTTTTTTGTGTGAAAATACAGTTTTTAAGCATAATTCGCTTAGTATTGGTTATACACAGTTGAATACAAAAATATATGTCGTACAGGCGGCTCGAACAATTTTTGATTTTTTCACCCATGCTTACTTAAGAAAGTTCGAAAAACTGAAAATTCGAACAATATTTTTGTGGACATATAGTCCATTTGTACATTTTTGGAATCTGCAGGTAGAACTAAACACAAACGTATCAAGATTGTAGCAAAAATCATGTTCCTTAATTTCATTAACCGAGATGTGACATATGCTACACCATCAAGAAATTTTGATTTTGATACAGTAAAACAACTGCGAATATAATGATGTAAAGAACAAACTTACTGCAGAGGTAACTTTTATGTTTCGCGAATTCTCCATGGCAAAATTACGTGCGTGCTAAATGGCAACGTTCATGTACATACGGTGCAATGACCTACACTGTAGCCACTGCACACAGGCTTCGTCCTGAATCTGATTGCGGTTTAGTATTCGGTAGGCCAAAACCCATATCCGATCCGGTTTCGGTATAAATGTTCCGTCCCAAATATCATAAAGCGGTTTTGACAAGAGAGCATATTTAACACCTTGTTGCGATTCCTTTTCCGGGAAGGTAAAGCTGTTAAGAATTAATTTTAATTTAGTAAACATGCTTTAATACGACCCCATTACTTTAATTCAACAGTGCGTTTTTACATGCTATATATCCGGTTCCAGTAAAAAATCGATTAACCGACTCCGGTTTCTTGTACATTAAAATCCGCTAGCATCCCGACTGCGCAAACGGGCAACGGCAAGCATACCCATATGTAATGCTAGTATATTGCAGCACAGCCTTTACTTTTGCTTTAGTATTTCAACAATTTTGCTTTAGTATTTCAACAAAATAATTTCTATCATTACAGCATACTTCTATACCTAACCATGTAATTTCCAGTGTTACATGTACTAGTTTTTTTTCATTTTGTACTTTACATTGAAGTGACAGGTTCGCATAATTAGTCTCACACTGTGAGTGATACATAATCAGTGGCACATCGATCACCTCATCCTATTTTTGATATTATATCAATGAATATATAATTCGTGGCAATAGGCATTTTTCAATCGGACTGAACAAAATGGAATGTTTTGGCTTATCGTATGTTTCGCAAACTTTTCGTTAATCTCAGACGTCACTAGGTGAGACGAACTGGCAATACCTAGGACATTTGCATTTTGTCATTGCTCAAACAGTCCATTAAAATATCAATGCAGCTTTAAGCATACACGATTACAGCAATATCAATCATTTCGGCTATGACCTTTTGAAACTTAAATTATTATTCAATGCTTACGCCTTAATTGATTTCATAAACATTGCAATAATGAAAAAGTTACAATGTAATTTGCAAACTACTTTAGCATTTAAAGTTCCCTTCAGGTGTTCAAAGACTTTGTACGTACACATAAATTGCTTTAGCTAGTAGCTAAGGTAAAATATTTGTTGAATCAAATTAGCTGGTGGTGAAACAAATTGACAAGTCACTGGTTTTCTTGTGGATTTTGGATATATTCCGAGAGCTGAGAATTGGGATATAAGCTTTCTTTGTCTACATAAGTAATTCAGTTCTGGCGTGAATTTCTATACGTGCAATGCAATGGCCCATGTGCATAAGTAATTGCCACCGAGTAATTCTGTATTGTAAGGTCTGGACTGGTCAAAAACGGGGATTTTCGACCGATCCGAAGGCGGGTATGGTCTAGTTTCGGGTTGATCCTGGAACAGTTTAAACACGATTTAGACACTCCTACGGCTCGTGCGAGTCTATACAACGCTATTTTCCGGTTTACTAGTAACACGCAAGCAATTAACACAAAATATGGAACAGAAGCCCGTTAGTCCCGCTGATGCTAAAATTGCCGAATTTCCCTATTTCCGACGGTTATAGCTTTTGAACGAGGGCCATGCGGCCGAAAAGCACTATAGAAATTACAAGTATTGGGAAACTGCAATTTGTA
>JASANG010001279.1:0-22624 GCA_030248215.1 Enoplolaimus lenunculus
AGCAAATGCCGAAATCATAAGATTTCGTTTGAGGCCCTGTTCCCCCAAATTTAAAAACTGTATTAATTCATATGGCAAAAAACAATAGGATCCGTTTTGTAATTATTGTCTTCTTATCTAATTTAAACACAACATTCCTAAATTATATCTATATATTAAAGCTGGAACGCCCCACATACGTATTTTGGGCAGCATTTCTATGCACGTTACGTATACAAATGAAGACTGTATGCCTTGAGAATACCTATTGTTTCTGATTTTATATATCTACAAAGCACTACCTCTTTTTATAAAGCAGTTTTTTTTAATTTCGTTCCACTTAATATAATGGGACCAGGCAATAATTTAGTCTAGGGTCGGATAAAAAGTGGGGCCTTAGTCCAGTTGCACATGTGAACAACTACGTGTACCAGTACAACTTTATTTCAGCATTAACAAGCAGCTATAGAAAGAGAAACATATTTCTGCCATTCTACATATTTCTAAATCCAATTCTCACTATTCTAATTTGCATATCACCGCCCGCGTTGCTTTTCAAAGGACATACGGTCCTCGATTTGCCGATGCCCGATTAGTTTTCAAATGTCAAAAAAATTGTGTAACATTTGAAAATATTTGTTTCAAAATTTTAATTAAGACTTTGACTGAACATTTTAAGACCATTTTCTAGGTTTAAAATGTTAATCATTAACAAAAATTTAGTCAAACCACACACATTTTAAGACATTTTGTGTTTTCGATTAAATTCAATCGCAAAGATCTTTGTGTTTCAACATTTTAATTTTAACAGTTTAAAACTATCATATTTTAGAATTTGGATTAAATTTTCAACTCCAATGCGTTTTATTCGTTCTGTAACGATGTGACGCAAAATCCTCTTGGTGGTGGTACTTTTAACTGAACCGTTCCAAGGATCTATAATATATATAATGTATATGTATATATGTACATATGTATGTATGTGTGTATATATGAGTGTAAATTTATATCATGGTTGCCTAGACATCATTTTCGGGAAAAAAAACTATTCGAAAAATATCACTCTATTTTTAATATGATTTCAGAAAACTGTGATATTTAATGATTATTAAACTCGGTTTATACACCTTCAATGATACTAAATTGCAAAATTTAAAGAAAAAATCTTTGAAAATCGATGAAAAATAAGAGTTAAAAAAATTTTCTCCTAACCTCATAAATCTACCGTACAATTTAATAGTAAAATTTTGTTCAATTTTTGTATTAATCTTTGTAGTCAAAAAGGTTCGCTACAAAATTAGTATTCTAACTGCGATGCAATTTTTTCGAAACTGCAGCTCATTTTTCTTGCAAAAATCAGGGGCTGCGCTTTTATATTTCCCGGTTGCTCACTGCGTTTGAAATAGAAATTTTACCGCAATTTGGACATAACCCGGACGACTCTTAAACTGTTTTGATACAAGAGTCTATTACACCAAATCATGCTCAGAGCCACGTCAGCGTATTTTTTACCAAAATTTTGAGAAACTTTTAGCTATGTCATTTAAGGGTATTTAAAAATTAAAAACTAAAGTCTGCAACAAATTTAACTAAAAATATAGAAAGCGTAGCAGCATTTAGACTTGTAAGCTAATGCGATAATTGCTATGATTTTAATCGTAACGCCCTGAAAGTCAAGTCCTAAACTGTTCGGGCCGTAACCAGTTCGCTTTGCTAGGAGGTGCTAAAAAATTTTCAGGAGGGGCATACAACGGTTTTCGTTGGCATACAAGCAAGATTCAAATTTTCTAGGGAGCCAAAATTCTTCTGATGGGTGCTGAGTGCCCTCTTGGCTACGGACCCGTCAACTGTGGGCAATACGTTTGAATGGTTGGATCTTGCCTAGCTTTTCAACCACCAATCAAAATCTACGATATTATTTATTTTAACAACGCATTTGGCTCTAAAGGTGCGTGGCCCATGTAAAGATCGGGAGCGGAACGTTTTTCTGTGGGACTAGAAAAGAGAAAGCTTAAGCTTTAGACTAATTTTTTGCTTAGCTGAGGCTTAGGCTTAGACTTTAGCTTACGAATAAACCCATTCTTACGCTTAGGCTTCGGCTTAGGCTTAGGCTTAAAAATAAACTCATTCTTACGCTTCGGCTTAGGCTTAAGCTTAGGCTTAGGAATATACTTATAATACTGTTCCGCCCTTGTTCTTTACATTGGCCCGGTGAGTTTGGCGTTTCACTCGTTTCGCTCGGTATTTTTCACTATCGGTGCCCCCGGTTGGTCAAATAAATTGTGGATCCACCGTTGGTTACGCAACATATATTAGGCAAAACCAGCTCTCAATTAGCAATAACGCAAGCACCAGTAGTCTCGGTGTGACAATTTGCTATACTTAGAATCCTTTGCCTAAAATTTCAAAATATTTTTGCCTTGGGAAAATCGGCCGAGGGGGTAACGTCCGTGGTTTGGTGAGCCCCCATGACCGCGGCCAGGCTTCAAAGCGATGGCTAAGGTATCTGTTTTGAAAGTACCTGTCAATAAAGACCAGTACGAAATGCTGTTGATATCTGATTTTTCTCCAATGTTTCCAGTTCAAATTCTATTGCGAATGTAGTTTATCTGATTTTCAGAGGTTTCTATACGGCAACATTGCGGTTATTTTTTAATACCAAGCCCAAGCCTGCCAAGTTTCAATTCGAAAGGGGGTCACTTCAATCCAGTATCTACCCCCATCGTGTTAGTAGTGACCCAAAATGTTGATCGCGTCATGGGGGTGGGCGGTGTATTTATATAATTTTGTAGGAGCGTAAACAAGTTTTTTTGGGGAGCAAATTTATTTTAAGGTTGACTACAACTGGCGTTCTTGGGTTTGATGGCCCAATAGAACTGACAGTCATTCGACAAACCGGCTGTGTTAATTAGAGATTGAACTGTGTACTGGAAACAGGGAGAGTATGATTTAGGGACAGGATGGGTTTAATAGTCGTAACCTTAAGATGGTACGATTAAGCTTAGGCCTAGATTTTGGTTTAGGCTTAGGTTACGTTTTATACGCAGGCCCGCTTAGGATTTGGTTTAGGCTTAGGTTTAGTTTTAGTACGCTGGCCCCTAAATATAAATTTTCCTGGCGTTTTTGAAACCAAAAAAACGGTTGCATGAACGTCCAACTCTAAAAGATTTAGGCAAGAATTTGTTCTTGTCCTTAGTCGATTGCTGATTGACCATTTTTAGGCATCACGCAATAAACTGGTCTGTCCGTAGCCAGCTTAAGAAAATTCGTCTTATCAGTACCCGAAGATAAGTAAACCAATTTTTGAATTCTATCTGATATCTTGAGTTCGCCTTAATTCAGTATTAAAAATTGTTATGGTTGAGCTACGTATGTGCTTGCAAGATAATATATCTACGCACAAATTTGAATTTTTGAAAAATTCGATTTTTTCAACTTCCATTACTCAAATGGAGATTTGCCTTGTTCTGGCGATAGGACTGCGTTCAGTATGTTGTCTTTAACATCATCTCAATCACAATTAAGTTACTTCAATAATTAAGTTTACTATATATATACATTTATAAATATATACGTAATTTGTTACAAATTTGAAAAACTGTAAAATTAAGATAAAAATTTGAAAAATTTCTCAAACTTAATTTTCACTTTTACCGCATCTGATAATTTGTGCTTTTTGACATTTAATATTTGACAGAAAGCGTTTCGAATTTGAGTTGTTCAATTTCGGCCACAATTTACGCCGAATACAATGACAAGTTGAAAACGAGATGATAACGATGTTGTTGACAATGATGACGTTATTTAACTGACTGCAAAACCGACGGGTGGGGAAGGGTTGAAACCGGTGGTAAGTGCCACAGTCGCGGCCTCTGTCTTTTGATCGGTGATGCGTTAAGAATACGATTGACATTCGTATACGTTGCCGCTTTTTGTGAGCGACGAATTTCAAGTTTTTGTAAGATAATGTCGATAAAATATGACATAAACCGAAAATAAAACGCCGGGTCGTTTTGAACGAGTTGATTTAAATTTGTCAGGGGGGCTAACAAAGGGTCGATATATATATATATATATATATATATATATATATATATATATATATATATATATATATATATATATATATATATAACAGAAACGGGAATTTGAAATAAAGATTCAAATATTTAAACGATTATGAATAATTTGACGCAAAACCGTAAGAATTTCGGCTCTTGCATCTTGAAATGCAGGAACAAGAACAGGAATAGAATTTATGCAGAATTCCGGCCGGAACAGGAATTCCAGTTGGACCCTAATATATATAGTGTATACATATAAGAGTCCGGAGTATGTATTTGGAGGCAGAATCAACCGGAGAACTTTAATTCATCCACCAGTTTCGGGACCAAATTAAGTTCAGTTCAGATTTGGATTCATTTCTCAACGTCTAATGGTAACAGTAGATTAAGCGCATCCCTAAGCCTAAGCCTAAACTTAAGCGTTGCAAAAATGTGTTCCTGAGCCAAAAGCCTAAACTTAAAATTGCGATCTGGAATCTACACCATCTCTTTTACAGACCCACAAGAAACCTTTACGCTTCTTAAAGTAACATGGGCCACTAAAATAATGAAGCTTAGAGATAGAGAATGGCTGGCATATCTGTAAAGGTATGTGGTTCAAATAAACTGAAGCCGAATTGATAAATAAATAACAGTCCGGAACCGAATAGCGAGCATGTTATCATCTGGAAAGGCAAAATAAATGTCAGTTTCCACCGTCTTATTCGGGTCATTACATTATGTATTATATATTAATAAATAGAGCGACTGATACAACCTGCAAAAAAATAACGGAAAATTTCAATATTGAAAGCTGTACACTGATTTTTTTTTCTTGGCTTAGGCGTAGACTCAGGAATATGCTCATTCTTACGCTTAGGCTTAGGAATATGCTTATTCTTACGCTTATGTTTAGGCTTAGGCTTACGAATATGCTCATTCTTACGCATAGGTTTAGGCTTAGGCTTAGACATATGCTTATAATACTGTTACGTCTCTGTTCTTTACACTCACCGAAATTACTATCGGAACGTAAACAAAAATACTAGCGAAATTAGAAGCTAATTTTACTATACTGAATGTTCGTATATACACAAACAAATGTTACACCACTTTGCATCAATTCAAGCCATATCTGTTTCAGCTAACAAACCAAAATGTATTCCTCAACATTCGTACATTTCATTCGCTCAACTCGGAGTCAACCCAGACGGATTTACTGGTCCCCTAACGGCAACCAGCAACGTCGTCCCAACTGCGGCCTACATTCCACCATACCATACCATGATACCCCCTGCCATGGATTCGTTGGCCCACTCGCCAGGGGTGACATGCCTGATGCCAACAGCAGGAGACTGTCCTGGAGTCTACATGACACCCCCGTTGCCTCAATTTGGTGTTCCGCCACCCCCTCAGGCGTCGTTTAACCCGGCGGATTTCGACCCAAATCAGAATCGGACCAATTTCACTACAAAACAGCTGACAGAATTGGAAAAAGAATTTCACACCAATCGATATTTGACCAGAGCGCGGCGGATTGAAATTGCAACACAGTTGGGGTTGAATGAAACTCAGGTAAGACAACAACTCACTCTAGCGAGTTACCCAACTCGAGATGTTTTCAACGTTGCCAACCAATCGGAGCGAACACGCCGGGAGTACAGAGTGTACAGGTTGATCTTAAAATTTTTCAACGGGGTGGGAATTCCTTAAATGCGTAAATATAGCACCTATCACCAGGGTTAGCGATGATTTTTGCAAATAATTTAAAATATGGCAAATAATTAGAGTTGATGGCTGTCACATTTGTCGCGGATAATTTTCCAAACTTAGGATCGGGGTTCAAAATTTGCATCCGGTCAACTTGGCTATAATTTTGAAATTTATTGCTAACTGATGATAGGTTCTACACACATCAGAGAATATGGCTCGTGTAATTAATTTGCATACGGGGGTTCCGATACGATTTCGATTAAAACTTCTTATACACTCTTGGATTGTACAAACCTGGTTCGCTGTACAAATCTAAACAGGGATATTGCCGGGGGGGGGGGGGGTCGTCAAAACACCCCTTTTCGATTTTTGGGCAAAAGTTTGTAAACTTTTTCAGTTGGTACCGTTTGAATTCGTCTTTGAAAATTTTATAGAACGTAATTATTTCCTCAAAATCCTGACTGCGCCACTATCCTAATCACATTTTAACTCGACAAATTACCCCTGGTGGTCTTAAGCTTAAGGTGGCGCTGTATTTTTGATGATGGCCGGCGCCGTCCGCCAGTATCTGGCACCGTCCGTCACCGTACGTCACCGTGCGGCATCGTGCGTGAATTACTCACGTACGATACTGTACGGTGACAGATAGTGACAGACGACACCGGGCGGTGACGTACGGCGCCAGTTGTCACCGACCGCCACTGCACAGGTATAGCGCTACCCCTACACTGCTGACAATTTTAGGTCAAAATATGGTTCCAAAATCGGCGCATGAAACAAAAGAAACGAATCAAAGAAGGAAAAGTAACTGCGGCACCACTGAACACTGCTGGACGATCAGGAACCGCTTCGAAAAAGCAACAGTCGAAAAAATCAATAAAAGCCCTCAAAAGCAACGCCCCAGCAGATCTGGCATCAAAACACTCACAACGCATTGCTACGCCGTCAGACCAATTCAACGCACCGCTTAGCTCGACCCCACAAGATTCAATTTCGTGCTCCAGCTCGGACTCGGGACCTAAAACTAGCTCAGAGGCCAGTGTGACCCTTTTAGCTGCAAGTACAACTGCTAACTCACAAACGCTTATCGCAAACGCAACTCCTACAGAAAGCAGTTGCAATAAAACGTCGGCAAATAAGCGACGCAAAATGTCGCGTGACAAGGTAGCACTTACTGAACAGAAACAACCAATCAGCGACGACTACGCGTACCATGAGCCGCGTGCTTGTGAAGTGTCTTGTGTTCCTACGGTTTCCATTGGCGGATCTCAGTTTTCAGTTGTTTCTCCTCAAACCAATGGTGTTTCGTATACTTCGCTTTAGGACCAAAAGTTTTTCAGAGTAAACAATTACGGGGGTACGACGAAAGCAGTCCCTCGTTTGAGTTGTGTTGCGATGTCCGCAATGCAAAGGAATCTTCTTGCCGTACCAACTTTTCTTTCCGACAATTTTTTAATCAGAAACGAATTCATCGCGTAAAATTTAAATTCGGAATATCCGCCGGGGGTCAAAATTCGATATTTACATCGCCAGAGAACGTTTTCGGCCGTTGATTCCAGTGTCTCTATATTCTACTGAAGGACGTTTATCCAGGCGAATGTGTTCACTTGTGTGGCCCATGTGAAGATCAGGGGCGGAACGTTTTACTGTCAGACTGCAATAGAGTAAGCTTAAGCTGTAGACTGTTTTTTGCTTGGCTTAGACTTAGGCGTAGGCTTAGGAATATGCTCATTCTTACGCTTAGGCTTAGGCTTAGGAATATGCTTAACTGTTCCGCCCCTGTTCTTTACACTGGCCACTTGCGCTAAGTCGTCATATTAAGGACCTGGGACCAACGACCGAAATAAATGCTTGTTTTTGGCATTGTATTTGACATTATACTGCTTTATCTGCATACATTGTATGTCTTTTAAGCTATTTTGCTCTCTAATGTTTGTATTTGTAGCAAAGGCGGAACTGGCCGAGTAAAGTGTGGCCGGCCGATATCGGCCGACCGGGCCGGCCGGCGTTCACTATGACATATATGCTGCCGGCCATACCGGCCGTATTGGCTACCAGCTACGGCCGGGACAATACCGGCTCGATAGGCCTGGACTGCGGCCGGCATATGGCTGGTTGTCACCTCTGAGTTGATTCAGTGATTATATGTCTAAATCTGCTGTGTCATTTCTGATGTACTGAACATTTGTTATCAACAAATGTTTTTCGTATTTTCAACTGTGTATAGCACGTATCATCAGTTAGTAATAAGTCTTGTCCAACTGGCATAACCTGTGGATCATATTACTTTTTGACGGTTGGTGGATATTTTTGGTAAATGCAGAAAATGGACTTAATTTCCAAGCGCAATTCACAAGATTGCAGTTGAAACTTTACACGGAGTTAAAGCGAGTAAAGATCTTAGATTTAAATACGAAATTTAATATTTCGGTTCAGGGCCGCAATTACGAAGGACCGAAGCCAGGGGGAGACACCGATCCGCTACTGAAAACTTCACCTCCTCGGGTCACATTTTTGTGTAAGGTATTAAAATAATTTTGTTATAAAAGGTTTTATTGCCCGTCATATTTTGCGTCTTCAGCTGACGATTACGGGTTGCGAGCAGGCCGTCAGACAGCTCACATTGCTAGTGGGCTAAACACTTTTCAAGAGGGGCATTCAAGGGGATTTGATGACTTACAAGCAAGGTTGAAATTTTCCTAGGAGGGGCAAAATGAAGGGTTCAGCGCCCTCTGGCCCCCCTCTGGCTACTTGCCCGGATGCGAGGCTGTTCAGGCTTGTCACGAACGTTTACTTATGGTATAATTAATCGTGTATAATTTGTACTTTACTTTACTTCTGAATGTGTCGTAAATAAGTTGTGATATTAATATGTACTGATTTGAATATATGTTCAGATTTAGCAAACCTTGCAAACATTTATTATTGCAGAAAAATTGAGATAAAGTGTTTTGTATATGAATCTTAAAATCTGGCACTCGCAATTCATTTGTGTTTGCCTGATGACGCACCAGAAGTTATAGTAAACCTAATCCTTTGCATTAAATGCTATAAGATGGTCCCGTAACCTGACACTTAGGAATACACTGTAAATTTCAATGAGTTGATTTTAACTCAGAATGAATCGAATCACTCAGTCTGAGTTAGGACTATTAGAACTCAGAAATTTATATAAATTATATACATAGTTATGTTTTTGTTAAACAAAACTTAATGTTGTTTGTAAGCATCGGCGGTCAATGTTACTATTACGGCCGTAACAGCAGTTTAAGCGCATTCCTAAGTCTAAGCCTAAGCCTAAACCGTTGCAAAGACGTATTCCTAATCCTAACCTAAGCATGAACAAACATGTAGCCTAGAATGTAAGCCTACTCTTTTAGAGCCCACCAGAAACCGAGACGGCCCTAAAGTGACACGGGCCGCATCGGCTATGGATTTTTTTTAAAAAAGGAAGAAAATATGTCTGTCGGCAATAAACAACAAGCGGACAATGTAAAGAACAAGGGCGGAACAGTATTACAAGCATACTCCTAAGCCTAAGCCTAAGCGTAAAAATGATCATATTCCTAAGCCAAAACCTAAGCCTAAGCCAAGCAAAAAATTAGTCTAAAGCTTAAGCTTTACTCTATTTTAGTCCAACAGAAAAACGTTGTGCCCCTGATCATTACAAGCTTAAAGTTAGTGATGAGGTTCAAAACTAATTTTATTACACATATAATTCCTGTAACCTTTTAGTGGTCGGAATTTCTGTATGTATCTATTATTGAGGTATTCTGCAAAAAGTATTAAAATTAAATTTACGGAATATTTTTCTAAATCAAATTTTATTCAATCAAATGTTTTTAAAACTTATAATTAATTAATTAATGGTGAATTCGAAACCATAAATTCACTCATATAATATTCAGGGTTCAACCGGAATTCCTGTTCCTGTTCCCGCTACGGTAAAGTTTAGTTCCTGTTGGAACCCTGTTCGTATGTATGTATGAATATACCTTTAATACAAAAATATTAACCTAAGAAACGGTATGGTATACATTTGAAAATATGTTGAGGACGGTGTATTTGAATCCCAGTTCTGCTATCACAGAAAAACTTTTCTGGTCAAATTTTTAGAACTAAATTTCAAAATCACTGCGTAAAAGCAATAAAATATACATTTTTTACCATATTTTTTACAAAAACTCAATTTCAAAAATGTTTTTTTTTCAATTTTTATGTTGAAATTGCATTATATTTTAAACTAAAAATACAAAAATATATTTTGGACCCATGTTTCGATCAGGGCCAGAACAGTGGTATAAGCATATTCCTAAGCCTAAGTTTAAGCTTAAGCCTAAGGGTAAGAATGAGCCTATTCGTGAGCCTAAGCGCCTAAACCTAAGCAAAAAAGTTAGTCTAAAGCTTAACTTGATACTATTACAGCCTTGCAAGAAAACGTTCCGGCTCTGGTTTATACATCGGCTTCAATTTTTTGGTTTCATGAAAATATGCCACCGCAAATGAATTTGCACAATTTTCAAACAATTAGACACTATTACGTAGTGTAAACCACGTTTTTACGCTGAATATTTTTCATTTTTGCACATGATGCTTGGCATAATGCACGCGTTACAACGCATTATACAGCTTAAAATCAACAGATTTATGACAAACATAACCTTGGAAACTTTCAGAATAACGTTGTAAAAGCCGACAAAATGCAGAAATTATCAAATATATATATATCTGTACATTTTTATTCATCGGCGGTAGGCAAAGTTTTGGAAACGCGTGTTTTTTTGTGTTCACCAACTGAAAAAGGATCTAAAAGTCCTTTTACAAAAAAATCCAAAATAATATGTTTTGTGTCCCTTAAAGCCCTATTCACACGTGCAAGTTTTTGCTGCGAGAACTTGCCGCTGCAAATTGCACGCCGCACAACTTCCATTTTTCATCAGCCAATGAGAAAGCGGCTGCAATAAATTCAGTGAACTTGCATGGTTGTTCACACATGTGAATTAAATTCCTAGCTATGATTCTTAATGAATTATTTGTCGCTGTAAGTTTTTCGAACGAGATTGTGCTCAAAACTAGCAAGTGCAAGTTGCAGCTGCAACGTCTCGCAGCAAAAAATTTGCACGCGTGAATAGGGCTTAAGTCTACTTCTCCGGCTACGGCATTGTTTCTATTTACTAAAACATTCCATAGGCTCCATCCAGAAACATTTACAGATTTTAAATATTTATGTATACCCATATATAATGTCTACCCAAATCTAGCAAATATCCCAGGTAAAATGTGGAAACACAAGTCTCACATCAATTTTTAGTTAAAACTTGGTATAACCTTATAAACGAAGGCATCAGGCTTAGGTCTTGGCTATATAAACATGCACTGTAAAATTCCAATGAGTAGATTAACCCATTTCATCTATAGCGACTTGGTCATTTCTGAATTAATATGAGTAAACATTAACTCACCGTCCCCATTTTGAATATCAATAGGAGTCCGTATCCCTATTACGAGTCCTGTGAGCGGATTGTCCCTGAACTTTAATTAGAATCGCTAAATGTCAATTGTCTCTAATTGTGGTGTATGAATAACTCCAGGCCCAAATGAAGTTTATTTCGAAACTTTGAAGCATACTTAAGTTTGAAAGTATATACATTCCTAAGCATAACCTTATCGCTCAAGCTTTTGATACAAAACAAATCAACGTTTATTTCAACGGATAGTTGCAGTACCGGATATATACACTGTAAATCCCTGACGTAACTCATTCTAATTTAATGAATCAACTTCCTCAGAATCAACTCAACTCAGAGTGAGCTAAAGTTTTCTATTGTTAATTCAGAAATAACTAACTTTCCGTACTCTTGGGAATTTACAGTGATCAATAACGAAAGGTGGCGGAGTGTGGGTTAAAAATAAATAACAGTCCGTAACCGAATAACAGGGGGCAGCGGTTTCCTCTGGAGAAGCGGGTCGCTACAGTAAACCAATCAGATGCCGTTAATACGATGGCTCGCCATTGTGACAATATCGTGTGATATTCAGCCATGCTAGGCATATGCACTAAATTTTACTTCTGCAACATATTTATCACTAATTTCAACTGACAGTACTTACCTTAACTTTGAACAAAACTTAAATTCGAAACGTCAACTCCGGACTGCGGCGGGCGGCTTTTACACAAATTTTAAAGGTCACGAAAACTTAGTGTCAAAATTAATTAATTTGCCGATTTTAAGTTAATTTAATTTTCAGTAAATTATATACGTTTTTACAAAATAGGCGTTGGGAAACTGAGCAAAAAAATTTTTAAGACTTTAATTCGTAGAAATTTGACGAAAATTTGATTTGGCAAACTATGTTACAGAATTTCTCGTTGATATATTTTATTTGACGTTTTCAGTTGTTTTAAGCCATATATTTCGCAACATTTTTTGTCATTGAGTTTATTATTGACTGTGGGTGGAGAACAAAGAAGGGACGATGCTCCGGCCTGCAAATTAAACACGGCCAGTGCATCGCTATTGCGAAAGAAGTTTTCTTATAGAATTTAAAAAAAAATAGTTTTTTTTCAAAAATTAAAATTTGAATGATACAACGACCGAGTGGTGTGATAAACTCAAATCTTTACAATTCGAAGGAGTAAAACATTAATGAACTATAATAATTAATGGTTAGTCAAAATGTTTGTATTCTTTCAACGTTGCGCCTGGCAAATTTGGTCCACGATGCAAATTCGCACTGAATATTGTTTAACCATAAATTAATGAATTTTGTGTTACGTTTTATCTTTAGGTTTAGGCGAAATTAAAGTTAAAATAATGTTTTGTTAATTTTAGCAAATATCTGGGCCCATGTAAAGTTCAGGGGCGGAACGCTTTTGTGCGAGACTACAACAGAATAAGCTTAAGCTTTTGACTAATTTTTTGCTTGGCTTAGGCTTAGGAATAAACACATTCTTACGCTTAAGCTTAGGCTTAGAAATATGCTTATAACACTGTTCCACCCTCGTTCTTTACATTGGACAATATCTATGATGTACTGTTAAAACTTTTGGTTTTACGCTCTTAGTTTTTGCAAAATTTCAGGAATTTTTTTCCCTCAAAATTGTGCCAAAATGTTAAAACGAACCACGGCAAACAAATAAACGTTGTAAACTGAAACATCAAAATTTACTACCGAAATTGCCGAAACTTCCGTCAAAAATTCTGCACAATATTTAAAATTACTGTCAGTAAACCAAAGTCTTTCATACTTTAGACGAAACCGAATTCAGCTGAATTGTTCAGCGTTTACAAATTTGTGTACCAAATGGCCAGGAAAATATATCAGCATACGAAAAATTTGTAAGCAGCGGTCTCGTTCGTATCATATGATATTCGACATATTGTCTCTGATAATTGACATCGGACCCGTGTCACAAATTCATCATAACACATCTGGAACGAAGTACAAGTTGATAAAGGGGAGAGATTTTTTCTCATGTATAATATAGCGGCGTCTCTATATTTATATATAAATAAAACGGAATAAAAATGCCAAAACGGATATCGATCCATCATGATTATTAGGCAGACATGTACACAACATTAATACACAATATAGTCACGGTATCAGTGGTGGTGGTGGTGGTTTAAAATTTAAATTATTTCAAAATTCATGTGAACTTTTCACATATACTCTCACGTACAAAGGATTTTGACGAGGGTCGGCATAAACGAAGGGGGTGGTGGAAGCTTGGGTGGGGTGAGGCAGGGATAAGCGGTACACAGCGATAAAACGCATATTGGTCGCTGATTGGCTAACGTTTAGCAGCCCATTTATAGAACAGGGCCGGATCGTTTCCCGGATGGGGGTTTAATAGAGTCAGTTTAAGATTTAGACTAATTTGTTTTGCTTAGGCTTAGGCTTAATAGGATTAGGCTTAGGAATAGGTTCATCTATACGCTTAGGCTTAGGCTTAGGCTTACGTTTAGGAACGTGCTTATACTACTATTCCGGCCCTGTTCTATACAGGGGCCCGTTTACCCAATAGTAATCAGAGACGCAGGGTTTCATTTTGTGAAATGTTTAGCAATTTTTAATTGGACAGTATAATCCAACAAATTAAGCCTGTCAGTGTGCATTTGGTTCTGGCACACTTCCGTCATAGGTTTAGGCTTACGCTTAGCATTTTGAAAAATGCTTGCCTAAGCCTAAACCTTAACTCCTTCTCACCATGAGTTGCCTATGGGCAACTCAGCGTAGTATATACGTTAAATAGTATATATTGCACCGTGTTCAACAATTGTAACACGTATACATAGTACTGAATCACCACAAGACGTGAGAGCCCCCTCGGGCTTGAGCGTCAAGCTTCTATAGCTGAGTGGTAATGGTGTACGCCTCCCACTCCAGTCACTGGAGTTAGAATCCTAGCATAAAAGTAGGTCTCAGGAGAAATAAAAAATATTCATGTGAGAAAGGGTTAACCTTAATTTGGACGCAAGGTGTACAAGCGCCGATCCGTTTTTCTCGTGTCTTCAGCAATTACTATTCGGCCAATTTTTTGTACGACTTTTACAGTGGCATATGGGAACCGTCTAAACGGCTATCATTGCGTTAACTCTGTTCGAGAAACGGCAAATGAAACAATAGCCTGTGTTCACGTTTGCAAGTGAAAAGTTAAAACTAAGCCAAGGTTTAAGCAAAAAATTAGTCTAAAGCGAATCAAATGTGATACTCAATTTCAGTCCCAGCCAATGTTACTTTTTGGGGCATAAACCGTAGATTAAGCGTATTCCTAAGCCTAAGCCTAAGCCTAAGCAAAAAAATGTAATCTAGAATGTAAACCTACTCTTTTATAGACACCAGAAACCTGGACGCCCCTTAAAATAACATGGGCCGTAACTTTTATGAACCCTGTAGCTTGCTTTTTTGATTGATTCGTCTATAAAGCATACAAAGGTTGTATACCTGTCGTTCTGACAGTACGAGAGTTCTAGTAATTTTTTTACGTGGATACCTGTCGATTTAGCTTATGAAAGGCTAAAGCCAAAACTTCAAATATATAGTTATGTATAGTTAGTTACATATAGGAAGCAACGACAATTAGACGCCCGACACCTTGTCACCCAACAGTGTCCTAAAGCATGTGAATCAATCTAACCATAACCCTAAGTGTAATCCTAAACCTTACGCCCAGCATAGTTTTGGGTAACGAAATGTCTAGTCGATTTAATTTCGAATAGGAGTCGGTCGACGGGTTATCGGACAACAAATTGCCGTGAAACCATAAATATGTTTAGAAACTATGCATAGAATAGGTTTCAAAACTTGATGAACGGAGCAATTTTCACCACGGTCTGAACGGAATATATATATAGCAAGAGACATACCACTGCGGCGGAGTTCTGCAATCTGTATTAAGCAAACACACCTGTCAATAGCACGGTGTAAACGGATAGTAAAAATAACGGAAACGGAAAACGGATATTGAAGTATATAAATTTCAAATAGAATGCTAACACAATTGAGCCGTGCAAATGTGCACCGGGCTGTGTAAAATTTTGAAGAAAAAATGGCGAATGCAACGAAATTTTTAAGATTATGGATGAATATTGTAATTTTTGTTTCAGTTCTCACAATTGCAGCACATCTGTAACGAAAAATTGCTATTTAATATACGTAATTTATGACTAATTTTGAACGTAAAAATAAACAAATTTCCGGTGTTTCTATAACGGAAACGAATACCGATTTTTACCGGAAACGGATATCGAGTTACACCATGGTCAATAGGGTTTTGGTTACATATTAAAATTATTTAAATTAGCGTTTTTATTTTCACAACAAAAACATCACAAATATATATTATTCAATATTTAAAACACTAACACTAGTGACTAGGCTCGTTCGAAGATTTAGGCACAAAAGTAGAGATAGGCTTCGCTTGCGACATATGAAGCAGAAGCGTAGTTTTCCAGCGTTTTTGTACCTTTGCATAAATATGCCAAAACTACGATAACCAATTTTTTAATTGATTAAAGTATTTTTAACCGTAATTTGTTATTCGGCGGTGTCGAGTCTATCGTGGACTCGTGTCCACCCAACAAAATAAGGACTTCTTTGGAGCGTCAAAAGCAGCGATAAGTTAAGGATACTGAGGGATCAGTAATGAAGATTTGTAAAACGTACCGGTTGTTAAAACGAATCCGCCGGTATTCCTAAGCTAAGGTATTTGGCATACATAAATGTAAGTGGCTTCAACGTCTTTGTTAAATTGAAACCAGGTTTCAAACTTGCATACCGGAATCGTTAACATTTATTTATTTCGGATCCGTGACCTTAACCAGTTTACCAATTGGCGTGTCCAAAGGCGTCACCAAAGCCTAGGCCCTCTATACCTACGACTCAAAATTAAATTCTGATACTCAGAATGAATACTAAAATTACGTTTGGCTTTTCGATCGCTTAGTTTTCAACCTTCTTCTCCTAGGCTTATATTCTCAAATGTTTATAGTAACTATCATCAGTTAGTAATAGGTTTTCAAACTCACTAACTATTGTAGTTATTGAAGTCAAAACTTTTAAGGATGCAAATCTACTACGAAAAGTGTGTTGGATTTTGAGTTTTAGCAATCACTGTTTGATATGTTATCAGCCCTATCACCTGCTGGCGACAGGTGCTACACACAACTGAGAATACGGCTGCTATTGACAACTTGCACAGGCTTTATTTGCAAGACATCTCTCGATACAACGCTAAGTTTACCAGATTAATGACGAGAAAATCTGGTCGATTAATTGGCCAGATTAAAGTTAGGTTTGCCAAACGTCATCTTACGTCATTAACCAATAACATTTATGGCCAATGTATAGAACACGGCCGGAATAGTAGTATAAGCATATTCCTAAGCCTAAGCCTAAGTCTAAGCGTAAACCTAAGCGTATGGATGAGCCTATTCCTGAGCCTAAGCCTAGGTCTAAGGCTAAGCAAAAAATTAGTCTAAAGCTTAAACTGACTCTATTATAGCCTCTTTGGAAAACGATCCGGCCCTGTTCTACACACGTGCCACATTTTATTTTCAATACGGAATAGGGAATAATCATGAGACTGGTGATGAATTTGAATTGCGAACTGAACGCCTACATATCTGAACATATATTAGAGCGTCAGAAGCAAAGCAAACAGCAACACAAAAACACAACGCAACCAAATCGCTGACTGCAATTGCTGCGCATGATTCATTTTAACAACAATCGCATCTGCAGTCGCTGATTCTGTTTCGTACGCAGACTTATTGGCACCGCCCAACGGATAATTGCCATTACGATGTGTATTTTTCCCACGCTCATCGGTATCGTCGTCGATTTTCCCACGGTTATCATCGTGTGTGTCTGCCGAAAAATTCTCATCGTGTGTGTCTTCGTGGATCATTTCGATGTGCCGATCACTAATGTCGTTGACATATCGTTCGCCAGCCGCCGTCAACTGTGTGTCTATTGATAGCTTAAATCCAGAAGGACCTTCGAGCTCAATGAACCCAGTTTGATCAGGCAATATGCTGTGAGTGTCTCCGTTGTTGTTGTTGTTGCTGTTTCCGTTATGTTTTAGTCCAAAAAACCAAATGCTAGCATCCGAAGTCATCGCCAGCCCACCAGGAGTTTCAATTTCAATATTCATATACATCAAAGGTGCCGATTTGTCTAGTGACAAAATATCATTTGGACCCACGTTACACAAAGGTCGATTACGACAATAGCACGCTACGCTAGAGTTTGATTCCACTGACAACAGGGGTGCCCCGCCAGTTAACAGGAGATCCGTAACTGGGGGTGAGACGCAAAATTTGACAAACGATGACGCTATTCCCAACGCAAGACCTGAACAACCTTTATACTCGATGACATCATTCCGTTGCGGCGCCTTTTTGAAGTAATTCCGGTTCCGACGGAACTTCAGCTGACCAACACCAATCTCCCACGCATACGTCATCGACTCGCGCAGAATTTTGCCGCAAAGGATTCTGAGCTCTACAGACAACTTTTCGATCCCGACCGTCGTGGTGCTTATCGACGTGTTTTGGCCTGAATTTTTGTTGATTACAAAAATCCTCTGACGTACACAGACTCACGCTTCCCTGATCGAGCGCATGGTTCCCAAATATTATTGAAGATCGATTACTCAATGATTCCGTATCGTTTTGGATTCCTCGTAGGCAACCTTTGATTACAGGAGTGCGCGCCAGGGACAGGCCATGTGGACCCAAAGGACTACGTGCTGAAAAACACACTGTCCCAGTGCATTTGCCATAATTGCACGATGCGCCTATGCAAGCGTGGCACGATATAGAGTGCACTTCCGTAGTATGAAATGCAATAAGTAGCATCATAGAAAGTAGGCAATACATTATAAATTGAATAATTCAAAAGAGGGGATATGGTCGTTGAAGAAGGGCTGTATAAACGTTCAGAACTCGGTACAGAAATGATACAGGGTAATAACCATTGCCAATTTGTATATGTTTTATTGTTTTGTAATAAATGCTAAAGCTGAAAATACGTATATATATTTATATATAATATATAAAATATATATACATAAATACATATGTGTATGTATTTATGTATATATGACAGTTATTGGATACAGATGTTTCATTGAATAACGGAGATTGAGCCAGTATAAGACACCAGGAGGCTTCCCTCGCACAATTTAAATTGTTTTTTATCAGATAATGCGTCATTCATTTTATCGTGTGTCCGTCGTGTGGAAAATTGACGCAACCATTTTCAAGTAGAGTTTTGAAAAACGCTAGACGAAGGAAATTGAATTTGAAAACTATTTCAATTTCCCACAGTTATCGATTTTTCAATTTCTCAAGTAGCGTCAAGCTCCTATAGCTGAGTGGTGATGGTATACGCCTCCCACTGCAGTCACTGGAGTTCGAATCCTAGCATAAAAGTGGGTCTCAGGGGAAATAGAAAATATTCATGTGACTGCGCTGAGTTGCCTACAGGCAACTCAATGTGAAAAGGGGTTAAGTATACTCGTGTATGGCTACATCACTGATTAGATGTTTTGCCAAATTCAGGATGTTCCGGTTGAAGTATGCTATTAGTGAAGAAATAACTAAAAGACATTATTTTTTAAATGCGTTTAAGTTTCTATCTGTGAGTTTAAAGTAAAGGAAATATACTACATTTGTCTGTTTTCATTATACTGCACTAGCAAGTGAAATAGAAATAAATTTGTCGACACTTCGCGCAGCCTAAGGTCAATGCCTAAGCTTTAGGCTAAGGCATCTCTAAAGTTTTAAACGCCTAATTCTCATGTAAGCCTAAATCGGAACCTTGCCTAATCCTAAACCTAAGATTGAGCCGTGCCTATTCCTAGACCTAGCCTTGAAGCAAAGGATTGCGTATCCAAAACCTAAAGCCTATAAGACAAAGCCAAAGGAATTGCTTGCAACGAATTTCTTTGAAATGACAAAATCCCAAAATTCCACCACAAACAAGAGCCATCAGCTTTCTAACTTGGACGGTGGGATTTTGGAACGGCCGTCATGCATACATGGGCCTATAAATTTATAAGCCATTAAAAACTATAAAACGAAACATTTTAGTGCCGTTAATTTCATAATCGGTTTCTCGAAAGGTCGAGAAATTTATCTCTCAATACCAAATACTCAGTATTTTAAGTTGATTCAATTCATTCTGAGTTAATTAACCAACGCACCAAGAGCCAACTCAACTCAGAGTGAGAATCAACTCAACTAAGAGTGAGTTAATGTTTACTTATATGAATTCAGAAATAACCAACTCGCTAGCTGAATTGATTAATCAACTCATTGGAATTTACAGTGTGCGTAAAAATACACAATACTCAGTGTTGACTAATGTTACGTATATGCACAGTACAAAATCTCCACATGACGTCACTCATTATTCGAGCAGCGAATACAAACGCTTTCCATCTGAAAGTCCGGAATTAGAGCTGGAAATTAATGTCCAAAATCACAACTCAGCCGGGTGACTTAAGTCTGGCAAAGTGAATTTCTATTGAACTGTAATATATGTAAGTTTGCCATTTTTTAAACGCGGAAAAGATTCTTATTTTAGGCTACGCTTTCCATAAACCATGTATGATAGAAAAATTAACAATGTTTGAACATATTCGGACTCAACACTCCAATGTGTTCTCGAAACAAAAAAATAGTAATGCTGAACAGTATTAATATGTTAAATTTACACACTGATATATATATAATATATAAATTATATATAATGACACAGTAGCATCTGATATGGTTTTCGGCACAGGCCTTTGCCTCAAATATTCCTTAATTATCAAGACTGTGTGAAAAAATATAGGTTTTAAGAAGCTAAAAATGAATGCGAAAAAACCGGGTTTAAAATTTAAGAAAGAAATGATTTTATTTGGTATCTGTTTACAGTGGTTGGTGCGGCAGAAAGGCTGGTCCGTTTTACTGTGCCAAAACCAATGCAAATGATTTGAAGCAAAGGAAAAAACCACCAAACAGCTGAAACAGGCAAACGCATATAACCGATATTGCGCAACGTAACCTGATTCGTACAGAACATCGTGAAACTGAAAAATTTCCGAGTTGTTTGTTTTGATCGGCAAAAATTAATGTTTTAGGCTTTTTTTGATGTGGTTGTTGTTGCCAGTTCTGGAAACAAAACCCCTGACTGCTGACGAAATGAGGGTTGCGCTGATTTTGAAGTTTGCCCGATGGACTAACTAGCGTGTGCCAGTGCCCGAGATTTATAGACGGCGAGAGGTATTTGATACCTGGTGTGGCACATGTGTTACTTTAAGGGGCGTCCAGGCTTTCTGGTGCGTCGGTGAAGAGAGTGGGTTTAGATTCAAGATTAATACATTTGGCCAATGTAAGAAACAGGGCGGAACAGTATTATATACATATTCCTAAGCCTAAAATTGAAGCCTAAAAGCGTAAGAATAAGCATATACCTAAGCGTAAGCGTACGCCTAAGCCTAAGCCTAAGCCAAGCAAAAAATAGGCTAAAGTTGTAAGCTTACTCTATTGCAGTCCCACAGAAAAACGTTCCGCCCCTGATGTTTCCAAATTTACCAAAACGTTTCAAAATGCTACACCAACTCAGTGTTCAAGATGATGGCGCCGTATGGGTGATACGCACGGTGACGGACGGCGCCGGACGTCAAGTATAGCGCATCATTGATTCCGGTTTTGCGTCGATTTCCCACAGAGGACCCGACTCGGGCAGTTGCTGTCTATTCTGACAGCGTTATAGGGTTTTTCTTGAAGATATTAATCGAGGATAGGTGTTTCGTATCATGGTCATTGAGCTAATTTAATTCTTAACTGAAACAGAACCCATTTCACTCTGGCGCAACAAGAAATTCACTCAGTTTGTGTAGTCAGGAAAAGCCGTTCTCATAGAGAGTCAATTTGACTCCCGAATTTTTACAGTGTATAAGTACGCAGTAATAACTGATGTTAGCAAAAGAAATCACCATATGCGGAAGTGGAGCATGATCAGATTTATTACATCCCTAACATTTTCGATTTTATATCCTCCCGAAGTTTAAAGACTATAATAGAGTTCAATTTCAAATATTTTCTGTATTCCAAGAGGATTTTCAGCGCTCGCACAATATACGCGGCCCGTGTATAGATAATATTCTTATAGGCTTAGGAAAATGTTCATTCTTACGCACTTCCCTTTGAAATTCAGACGCCTCAGGCTTTAAAATATACTAAGAATACTGTTCCGTCCGTGTTCTTCACATTGGCTCGTACATCTGACTATGCATAAAGCCTAAGTAAAAACTTTATCTAAACATTATCAGTTTATCATTGCAGTCCAGCGGAAAAACCGTCTGTCCCTGATCTATGCATTGGCCTATTAGTCAGATACGAACATAAAACATTCGTATTCCATCAAAAACCAGCGCTGCAGAATTGCATTGCAGAATGAACATTTTGCAAATATAAAACTTTACCACAAACTTTGTTGCTGATGAACGTGACCTGTAACCATTAATTTTATCAAAAAATTTGCCATAAAACCAATAAAATTGTTTTGAATTCAGTTTTACCAGCTTAGCAAAACTCCAAAAATGGTGGGATATAAAAGTAAACGTTACTTTAATTTTTCATTCTTCCGCTGATACTTTGTAGTATTAAGTAAATACTATTTAGCAAAACAAATCTAACATGTGAAAACAACTAACAACCGTTTTGGGTCGAACGTCGAACTGTGATCCGACAATGATGGCCAATTATCCTGTGGACCCTGTGAGCAAGCTGAACACTGTCTGACGAAACCATATTATATGCTCGTGTGACTCAACAAAATAACGGAAAACTTTATTTTCTACACTGTAAAAAATGGGGAGCTAATCTCACTCTCTCAGAAATAGGCTTTTCCTGACTACGCATACTCGAGTCAAATTTGACTCCGCCAGAGTCAAATTGGCTCAATGAGCGATTCAGTGAATCGAATTTGACTCTGGCGGAGTCAAATTTGACTCAATAAAATGTGTAGTCAGGAAAAGCCTATTTCCGAAAGAGTCCATTTGACTCCCCATTTTTCATTAACAGCGTACAGAAACAGAACAAGGATTGTCCGCAGGTTTTCATGACCCTACAATCAAAATTTGTGTGTTTTGAATAAATAAGATACAAGAATTATATAGTAACAACAGAGTCAATTATGACTCAAAGTTGTCTCGGAGACTAAACAATTCAATACACGGAACTACGTGGCAGAAGTTGCTTTTTTTTTTTGTTTTGACGAAAATCTTCTGAAGAAAAAATTTGAGCACAAAAAGTTTTAATGGACGCATTTTATAGATTTAGTGGCGACACATTAGCTGTGCTTCTTTTATTGAAAAACCACTTATT